>JANIHY010000208.1:6506617-6518023 GCA_027479065.1 Erythroxylum brevipes
ACAAATATAAATATTATATAAAAATTCAGTGATATTTTAAACCTATCAAAATATTTTTAAAATAATTTTAAAAATATTTTAGTTTAAAATTATCACCTAACATCTTGAGACGACCTCAAGTTATCTAGCCCTCCCTTTCTTTTTGACTTCTTTTGCTTTTTCATCTTCTTTTTACTTAATTCTTTTGTTACTTCTTTTCCCCTTGTTACTTCATTTTCATGACATGAAAGAGTTCACACTCCTATTTCTTCGCTCTCTCTCCTTGACTGCTCAATAGTTCTAACTAGGACATCATTCCTCTGGCGCCTTCTATTGACCAATACTCAATGATCAAGACTTGGATACAGGTGTTAGGGATTAGGTACCTAAAGAAAAACTCAATTTTATCCTAAATACAAAAGACTCAGCTGTAACAGTCACTGCAAAAATAAAATTTTGACTTTGGAATTTGATTGAAAAAACATAGACTATTCATCAATTTTTTTTAGTTGAGCTCAAATTAACTATGATATGTAAATATGATGTTGCCCTTTCATCTTTCTCATTCCCTTGTTTTTTAGAACAGATCACCTGTTCTCAAAATCCTGTGTCACTTTGTTCTCATAAACATCCATCCATCTAATTGGCGATCTGTTCGCTTTGTTTTCTCTATTAGGTAGATGCACCTTATCCTCTTATCATATAAACAAAGTCATTTATTACTAGGAGATTTATTTTTTATGGTTATTCATAATTAGATATGTATAAATTAATTGTTAATATATTTGTTAAAATATCTAATTTATTATTTTAGGCATTATTTGTAGTTCGATATATTTGGTTAACGGCAAGAAATTTACTTGGTATAGAATTCCACTTTCTTGGATAGTATTTTCTTGAAGATAACATAGTGTGAATGAAGGAATCCTACTTTGAAATAGAATCCTAAAGAAGATATGATATATTGGAGATAGATGTAACACCCCACTCCCACGTGACCCGAACCCGATATCATTGGTGATATCCGAGTCCGTGCTCCGATATATTAGGCACGAAAATCGGGAATGTCATGTAGGCATGTCCAGTTATTTCATATGCACAGATTTCACTGTTAACTAGTACCAGTATGCATGGACAATACAAATAAATCCCTATCAATCTCTTCCTATGCCAATTTACTCTTTTACTCTTCCTGTCGGGGGTGGGATGTTACAATAGACATGCTTTGTTGAAGATATATATGCAACAGATTTATTGAAGATTCAACTAATTTTTCGGTAGCTGCATTTCTGCATATGTGGAACAATTGCACTACTGATCTATTGGTTTTGTGAGAGAAAATAAGCAGTCAATCAATCAATATTTGCGGTCATGTTTTTGGCATGATTCGATGATGAAACATATGTACGATTGATGATTTTTGTGGCTGTTGTGAATGGAGTTCTTCAGTGATCAATTTGAAGGTTTGTTGGACAACTTCCCATAATTTCGGTTTGATGAGATTGTACATAAAGGGAAGTGTCTTTTATCTCAAGTGTTTCTTTGTTTATGTTATTATTGATTTAATCACTTGAGATACTATTTTTATCTTTATTATCTTTCATTATTTCAAAAATCCTCTGTTGAAGTTAAAATGAGGTGATCATGTTATTGGGTGTGAAATACTTTCACGGGGTATGAATACTAGTGGGTAGCATCAAGGGGTGGGTGACGTTGGCTTAGTAAAACCTTGTGTAAGACAATTATACTTTAGTATAAGTTGATTAAGCTAGGTAAGAGTCCTGTAAATACAGACCGAGTGTAATGAATTGCGTTGTCAAATTTTGTGTGTTGATTTATTTATTGCATATTAAGTTTTTTGCATGCAATTTAATTCTAGAAAAATTCACAGTTGCTAATCCATTTGCTTTCTACTAAGCAATCATCAGATTCATTTTTAAGCAACTGTGGCAGAACATATATATTGCAAAACTATAACCTTCAGGTTTTTCAATTGGTATTAAAGCATGGTTCACCTAATCAAAACTTGGTGTGTCAAGTTGGTGTAGATCAGTGTTCCGTAATCATAAATACCAAAGAAAGGGTATCAATCACTAGGCCACTATTACTAGATGGTTCTAATTACCCTACTTGGAAATCAAGAATGAAAAGTGTATATTCAGGCACTAAAACATAGACTTCTGTGTTGAATGGATGGACTCATCTAATGGCGATTGATGTAAAGAATGAAACGGTACCTAAAAATCCATTTAAATGGACAAGGGTCGAAGAAGAGGGAGCGTTTGGTAACTCCTAAGCAATGCATGCAATCTTCAGTGCTATAGATGAAGAACGTTTCAGTTTGATATCAGCATGTGAATAAGCAAAAGAAGTGTAGGATACATTACAAACAATACATAAGTGATCAAAATTGTTGATTCCAAGATTTGGTTGGTTATCTCACCAATGAAACCTCAGTTCCAAAATATACTACTTCAGATTCAAACACCGAAAGCACTACATCATAGTTGACAAAAGAATTCACTGCTTGGCAAAATTCCAATCACCTTCTTTGGGTTTGGATCATTATAACCCTCTCTAAAGAGGCTCTTGGACTTGTCATTGGCTTAGATACAGCACATGCAGTTTAGGAAGCACTGAAAGATGCCTGTGTATATGACTCCTAAGAGCAAGAGTTTACAATATGACAACAACTGACTTATCTTCTTAAGGATGATAACAAGACCATTGGAGACCATATACGCATCTTTGAAGGTTCGTGTGACAATCTTGCTATTATCGGAAAACCTATACCAAATAAAGAAAAAGTTTTCTATGTCCTCACAAGTCTTGGTCCATAATATGAAACCTTTATAACAACACCAATACCAACTTACTCTAAGTTGACTTCACAATTGAAAAATCTTGATCAACGTGTAGCTGGTTTTTAAATTAATCAGATGCATCTCTGTCTCACCTCACTCCACATTTAGCCTTCTATAACTATCAACAAAAACAATCTCAAAGCGCAACCTTTACTTCCTCAAGTCGTAGATTTCAAGCACAATAATTTCAAAACCAAAATCAAAACTATCCAAAAACTCAACATCACAATAATGATGACCACCACCTTTAGGAGAATGACGTATGTCAGCAATAAAGTGAGATATTTATTGCAATGAAACATGTCGATATTATGGAAAACCATGCCGTATTGATGAAATTTGTTAGTGGATTCCAAAATGAATGACTCAAAATGATGAAGTTCCACAAGCCCTTGTAGCTCTCACTTTAGACAAATTCATTGTCGAAATATAACAGACTTCTGATATAGGAGCTTCAAATCACATGACAAGAAAGCAAGGTATGTTGACTAATATTCATAAATACTCTGGATCTAATTCAATCATAATTGTAGATGGTTCTTCTATACCTTTAACAGGTATTGGTGATTCATATATTAAGTAAAAAGAAAAAAATTGCCTCTATATAATATTCTTTTAGATCCAAATCTAGAAATTTTTTTTTGCTTTCAATAATTCTATTAACCTCTCAATTTCCTATTAACTATGAATTTACTAACATTGATTTTTTGTATAAAGGAACGGAAAACACGACATTCGTTAATAACAGGGAAAAGGAGGGGTGACCTATATACCTTATCTGATGTACCAGAAGCACACTTCTCTCATCGTTTCAAGTCTGGCACTATAGATGTTTGGTACCAACACTTAGTACACCCTCAAGCTTCAGCAGTTCAATTGTTAAAAAAATAAAGATTTAATTGATGTTCAAAGCCTTTTATGGACTGAACATTTATGTGACAATTGTTAATTACGAAAATTAAGTAAACTTCCTTTTGCTCTTTTTGAACGCTCTAGTTCTAGTATCTTTGATAAGATTCACTGTGATTTGTGGGGACCTGCCCCTGTTTTATTTGTTGGCAAGTTTACATTTTATGCATGTTTAGTTAGTGATTTTTCCAAGTATACTTAGATTATTCCATTAAAACATAAATCTGATTTTTTAATTGCCTATTTAGCATTTAAATAGTATGTTGAACAATAGTTCAATAAGAAAAAAAATCTTCCACTCATATGGTGGACAAGAATTTGTTAACTATAGATTATCAATCACATTTTCTTGTGACAGGTATTATTCATTAGATTTTACGCCCCTACACTCTGGAGCAAACATGTACGGTTGAGAGAAGGCACGTAATCATATGTGAACTAGATATGACAATGTTGTTCCATAGTCATGCACCTCTTTTTTTTTTATGGGTAGAAGCTTCTACCATAGCAATTTTTCTTCTTAATCGATTTCCATCTTCATCTTCATCTCTTCAGTTTGACACTACATATTTCATATTACGTGGAACTCATCCTAGCTACATATCACTTCGAGTTTTTGGTTCTAAATTTTTTCCATATACATGGGATATAAGAAACCATAAATTTGACCCTAAAATTATCTTGTGCATTTTGGTATGAAATAGTGAAAATCATAAAGGATACAAGTGCTTCCATCCACCTACTCACAAATTTTTTATTTCTCGTCATATTGTTTTTTACGAGATTTTTTTCCTTTTAAAGTTACATCTCTTTCTGTTTCTGCATTGCATGCTCTTTACATATTTGATTATTGGTTGTCTTCCTCTAACAATCCTCTTAATTCAGCTAGTCTTTCACAAATGTTTGCATTGACATATTCCATTCCTTTAGCATCTATCGATATTCATCATTCAAAGTCCATACTAAATTCACCATATGATGCACCTGAGCTCGACAATGTTGGAAATATTTTTATTGATAAAAAATTGGAAGTTCTGAATCTACCAACACCAATGACTGACTAACATTTTAAACACATGCTTTCACTTAAGTCCCTTCCTTCCACAAATACAATGCCATTTTATGAAGCACCAGTTACTCATCCCATAATAACTAGGTCCAAACTTGAAGTTGTTAAGCCAATTTCTAAATATGCCTTGACTGGTGGAAAGCTGCTATGCTTGATGAACTTGTTGCGCTGTATCAAAATGAAACATGGTGATTAGTTCCACTCAGTCTAGATATGCATATAATCAGATCCAAATGAGTTTTTAAGACCAAGCTACGACCTAATGGTACACTAGATCATCTCAAAGCACAATTAGTCACCAAAGGATATGATCAAATTGATGGTATTGACTATGAAAAGACATTCTCTCCGATAATCAAACCAAGTACAATTCGACTTGTCGTAGCTATTGCTCTTATGAGACATTTACCTATTTGCCAACTCGATGATAAAAATACTTTTTTACATGGCAATACCATTGAAGATATATATAAGGAACAACCACCAAGTATGTCTGATCTATAGAAACCTATGCATGTATAAAGCTTTAGCATGCTTTGTATGGACTTAAACAACTCCACGTGCTTAGTTTGATAGACTTAGTGTATTTCTTATATCATATGGTTTCTTTTCTAGTTTACTTGAACCTTCTCTTTTTATTTTTCATTCTGATCAAAGTTCACTTATTTTAATTCTCTACGTTGATGATATGATTCCTACAGGATCCTCCACAGAGCTTTATCTCTTTTATTCCAATTCTGAGTCGTGAGTTATCTATGAAAGATTTAGGTTTAGTGCATCACTTTCTTGGTGTTGAGATTTATAGCATAGCAAATGGGTTACATCTATCCCAGTCACATTATGCGTTTACCTTTCTTGAATGATCCAATATGCTTCATTATAACCCATGACTATGTTTGTAGAGGTCTAATTCAAACTTGCTACAGATACTACTATTACTAATCGTGGTCACTTTTATGGAGTTGTTGGTGCTCTTCAATATTTCACGTTGGCATGCTCAGATATATCATATAGTGTAAACTATATTTCACAATTCACACCTGCTCCTATAGTTGCTCATTTGAAATTGGTTAACAAATCCTTCGTTATCTGAAAGGAACAACTAACACTAGTTTACACCTTACTTCCAATACAACTCTTGAATTGTCTTCCTTCTTAGATGCTAATTGGGTTGGTTGTCTTATAACAAGGAGATCTACCATTGGTTACTGCACTTTCCTTAGCACAGATATCATTTGACGAGTGCTAAGAAACAATACACAATCTCTCACTCCAGTAATGAAGCTGACTATTGTGCTATAACTAATACTGCTACTGAACTTACATGGCTCACTTATATTCTTAAAGACCTTGGCATATCTCTCATATCTCTATTGTGATAATATCAGTACTCATGGTGTAGGTGTTGTGGGTTAGCATGGTTGGGCATAGAGGTATTGAGCTAGGGTATGTTATGCTGATGGGGTATAGGCTAGTTAAGGAGTTGGTGTAGGCTAGGACATTCAGCCTAGTCCACCAAGATGTATAAAAAGGAGTAGGTTTATAGTGTCAGGTATTGGTTCTGACTCCAAAATGCCCACATCCACCAGAGTAAGAGGAATGGCCTCAATTATGCTACTAATGACCCCCCAGATTGTGACACTAGAAAAGTAGCTTCGGTGGAGGAGACGTCAGAGGAATAGGCTAGGAGCATTGTTTGTGGAGGAGGAGGCGAGCAAGAAGATCTAAAAAGCTAATGAGGGAGTCGCGATGCTCGATGGCAGTGACAAAGGACTTGTATTCATTTGAGAGACCATTCAAGGTGAATGAAATGAGATAATCATCTCAGATGGTATCATTGATGGCTGCGAGCTCTTCTATAATGGTTGATACGATGTTGAGAAAATCAGAGATGAAGGAGATGCTTTTCTTGAGCGTGTGGAGTTTCCAACGAAGCAGCGAGCGTTGGGATAAGGACTACTGAAGGAAATGTCATTTAAGGACAAGCTAGAGATCCTGAGTGATGTGAGACTTAAGGGCTAGGCGGGCAATGGAGGTGGAGAGGGATGCCAGGAGATAATAGTAAACAAGGCAATCAAACCTCTGCCACCTGACGTATTCTAGAGATATGGTGTTGTCAGTGGAATAGTCCCATCAACATATCCGAGGAGATCAGAAGTTATGAGGACAAATTGAACTTGGTTTCATCAAACCAGATAAATTGTTACATCAAGAGGTGTTGTGAGAAAACTATTCTGTTAGGATATTTATAACGCTTTTGTATTTGTTGCTTGACTGATGATGGTTTAATGCTTGGACTTGTATTTTGTAGATATAAAGAGTTGCAGAAATGTAAAGAAGACACAAGAAGCACAAAGCTATCTATGTCCAAGGATTAATCTCACACTTTGGTTTTTCACTAGCTTCAAGGAAAAGAATACAAGAGATTTGGTGCTTCACAAAACATTTGCAAGAGCTCCCTCATAAACTCCCTAATACTCTTTGGACAAGTACTATGGCACTCTCTTAGTATTTCTCTCTTGAATCAAAAGAATGAATACATGTATTAGCTTATAATAATGTTGAATCCGAAGCTTAAGGTTTTTCTTATTTATAAGAGTTGAAGATGGTTGCCTTTGATTGAGTTTGAATCAGTCAATGTATGTTGCATGCTCTCCTCACCTGACCATTGATGAATGCTTCTACTGTGCGTTTTTATTACGTTGAATACGTCTGCATTTTATCTTAGCCTCTTATGTTTTTTCCTCTTCGTGTGTGTCTCACATGACTTAGGCTTAGTTTTATCTCTGACTTATCTTGACGCTTAAGAGTTTAGCTCTCGCCCTTCTTCGTAAGCTTCAAACAGTCCCTTTCTTTCTCCTTCGATTCTTCATTTGTGTTCTTTGATTGTTGTGTTTGTGTGAGGGTTTATGGAGAATCTTGTGATTTCCTCCACATTATTCCCTCCTTCTCTGTGAATCTTCACGTAGCTCTTCAATTCATGACTGATTTCAGAAATTTAAAACCCTAATTTTTTTGAAGTTGTGAGATCGACTAGTAAGTGTTATTTTTTTCTTCAAGGAGCTTCATTTATCTGTAGAAAATCTCTATAAAAAATGAATTTCTTTATTAAAACCACTTTTGTCTTAAAATCTGAAGATAAAAGGAGAATAAAATCTATCAGATTTTTGTTCTCCTTTTATCTTTCTCAAGTCAACCTCTCCACTGTTGATCTTATCCTTAATGAAGTGGAGTCGAATGTCGATGTGTTTCGACCTCTCATGCAGAACTAGATCTTTACTCAGGTAAAGTGCACTTTGACTATCGGTGTAGATTACATTCTTTGTGATTTGAGTTTTAATTTCTAACAATAGTCCCTTTAGCCATATTAGCTACTTTAGGCCTTTTGTAATTGCATAGTACTCTGCTTCTATTGTAGACAGTGATACCACTAATTGTTGTTGAACTTTCCAGCTTACTGTGTTGCCTGAAAGTGTGAAATAATATGCTGATAATTATTTGTGCGTATCCTTATCTGCTGCATTGTCTGCATCTACAAGGAATTCTAGGTTAGATTTAGGAAAACATAAACCATGATTTAGGGTTCCCTTTAAGTATCTAAGTAGTATTTTAAATCCCTGCCATTGTTCTTGACATGGATTAGCTATGAATATGCTAAGTAGGCTAACTGCATATGCTAAGTCAAGTTTAATACAAATCATGATGTACAATATACAACCTATACCTACATCATAAGGATATTTCTGCATTTGTTTCTGTTCTACTTCTGTTGTTAGACTCTTAGCAACTGTCAGCTGTAATTGTGTGGCAATTGGAGCAAGACTAGGCCTAGCATCTTCCATGTTGAACTTAGATAGGAATTTTTTGATATGGTCCCTTTGGGTCAACCATAGCTTCCCCTCTGCTTTATTCCTTATGATCTACATACCTAGTAGCTTTCCCTAGGTCTTTCATATCAAAATTCTACCTTAGAGCATTCTTCACTTCTTGGATCTTTTGTATTAGCTTTCCTATGATGACTAGATCATCTACATATACTATCATGTAGACCACTTCCTCTTTCTCTAAATTCTTACAGTATAGGTAGTAGTTATAGGCACTCTTCTTGAACTTCAATATTGTCACCACCTTATGGAACTTCTTGTTCCATTGACTAGGAGGTTGCTTTAGTCCATATAGTGGTTTTTCTAGGAAGCAAACATATTCATGATTCTTTTTATCTATGAAGCCTATGGGCTGCTTCATATAGATGGTTTCTTCTAGTCTTCCATATAGGAATGTTGTCTTTACATCCGTTTGATGTATTTCCCATTCATTTATGGTAGCTAGGGTCAAGACTATTCTTACTGTTTTGAAGTTAACCACTGGAGAGAAGATTTCTTTGTAATCCACTCCTTTTCTTTGTCTAAAGCCTTTTGCTACTCGTTTGGCCTTATAGGTCTTTGGATCAGCTTCTATTATTCCATCCTTTAGCCTAAATATCCATTTACATTTTATTAGCTTAGCATTTGGTGGCCTAGGAATTAGCTTCCAAGTCTTATTCTTCATTAGAGAAGTGTATTCACTTAGGCAAGATATCTTCCATTGTTCTACATCAACCCTTTCCATTGCCTCCTTATAAGTTTCTGGTGCTCTTGAATCAGCTAATTCTATAACCAAACAAGCATATTCAAATAGGTTAGTCTCAAAATACCTTATGTTTGGTATTATTTTCCTTAGTCCCTATCTCAGACTAGTTGATAGTCTTGCAATGGAGTTTGTTGAACTTCTGTAGTTTCCTTATCCTATTTTGTTCCATCACAAGAGTTAGGATTCGTGTCCATTATTTCATCTTCTGCTGGTGTTGTTTGTTCAGCAACTGCTTCAATTTCATCTCCTTCATATGTGGAGGGTGGGACATAGAAGGGATTCAAACTGTTGTTTGATCCTAGCTGCTATAAGACATCTTCTTGGACATCCATTCCTCCATCTTTCTGCTTCAATAATGGGAATTCAGTTTCCTTAAATACTACATCTCTACTTATATAAGTCTTGTAAGCTCCTAATTGTAGGATTAGTACTTTGTAACCTTTGGTTCCTTCAGGATAGCCTAGAAATACACCTTTGATTGCTTTAGGTTCTAACTTCCCTTTTGTTTGGTGAATATAGGCACTGTATCCAAAAGGTTTTAAGTGATTCAAAATAAGTTTAGAACCACTTCATACCTCTTCAGGAGTTTTATACTCATTTACAGATGTTGGTAGTATGTTGATTAGGTATGTTGCAGTTCTAATTGCTCCCCCCATAGAGCTTGAGATAGGCCTAAGGATAACAGTATGCATCTAGTCTTTTCAAGTAGGGTTCTGTTGAGCCTTTCTTTAAACCATTTTGTGAAAATATGTTCTCGAATCTGTTGTCTAGGAACCTCTAGTTCCCTTTTGAAATGATTGTTATCTATCACTTCCTCCATCAAAGAATTAAGAACCCTCTTCACTGTTAGAGCATCACCACTAGCATGCTTAACCACTTTTTTGAATCCATTGTCATCCTGTGGAAGTGACTTTAGAACACCACTGCTTGGTGTTCTTCTGAAATTTTCTTCCCTGTTGCTTCAAGATCCTAAATTAGTTTAAAGAAATAATCAAGGTTGTCTTCTAAAGTTATTGTTGTATTCATTTTGAAATTTACAAGATTGTGTAGCAGGGTCATTTTGTTTGCTAGGCATCATTTGGAATAAATTTCATCCACTTTGTCCCATAAAAGCTTTGCAGTGTTGCAATCTTTCACTTTTCTGATGACAATCGGTGAAAAATGCAACATTAGCTTGCAATGTGCCAATCTTGCTTTCTTCAGATTCTTCACAGGATCTAGCTCATCTTTATAGGTTGCATCTATGGCCCCAAAGCATTCTTAGGATTCAAGCAGGGCTTACATATATAATTTCCATATTGCAAAGTCCTCCTTTCTAGTGAACACTTTCATCTCTTTTCCCCCCATCTTGTAGGTTCTTTGTAAAGATTTGTTTTCTGTTCTTGAACTTTCTTCTTGATGGACTCTGGACTTGTTGGTAGGAATGTGGACAAAGACCTAGTAGCTTTGATACCAATCTGTTAGGATCTTTATAAGGCTTTCTGTATTTGTTACTTGACTGATGATGGTTTAATGTTTGGACTTGTATTTTACAGAAATAAAGAGTTGCAAAAATGTGAAAAAGACACAAGAATTTACTTGGTTCGATAGCACAAAGCTATCTATATCCAAGGATCAATCTCACACTTTGGTTTTTCACTAGCTTCAAGAAAAGGAATACAAAAGATTGGGTGCTTCACAAAACACCTGCATGAGCTCCCTCATAAACTCCCTAGTACTCTTTGGATAAGTACTTTAGCACTCTCTCAATATTTCTCTCTTGAATCAGAAGAATGAATACATTTATTAGCTTGCCATAATGTTGAATCTGAAGCTTGAAGTTTCTCTTATTTATAAGAGTTGAAGATGGTTGCCTTCAGTTGAGTTTGAATCAGTGGTGCGCGGCTTTGTCGTTCGATTTAAGAAAATCGACCTTGGAAACCGGTCAAAATAAATTTATACCAAGGATTGCAGCAT
>JANIHY010000208.1:6569336-6591726 GCA_027479065.1 Erythroxylum brevipes
GTAGGATTAAACTAAATTTAAGTTAAAAAATATTTTAAAAATAAATCAAGTATTCTAATATTTATTATGGGCTAAGAAAAACTCTATATGTAATAAAAAATTAAAAGTAGGATTAAACTAAATTTAAGTTAAAAAATATGTTTAAAATAGAGTCATATTTTTAAAAATATATAATAAATTATGAATGTAATTAGCAAATTCACACGGCAATGAACAAGACGAAGCTAATATAGCGCTGGGGCAGAAAGAAGGGTTTAAAGGAGGTTTTTAGTTTAACCTATAGTAATTGAAGAAGAAGACGCTAGAGGTTCTCGAAAGCACCTCTAATGGCGACTCTCTCAGATGCTCGGGCCGTCAAGTCCCTCAACAAATCTTCTGGCGGCCGCCGCTTTGTTGTAAGTTACCCTCGCTCTCTCTCTGTCGTTATTGTTGTACTATGAATTTGTGAAGAAAGATAGTCTTTAAAGCCTAAACCCTGCTAAGTTGTTGACAATAATGGATGTTTTATTCAAACGAGCTAATGGGTTTTCGAGAATGCTCCAGGGGAATCAAATAATGTTAAAAGATTGAGACTTAGTGCTAATTTCTATTGGATTGGTTCTTCAATGAATATGGAGCGGGGTCTAGAATGATATTGTTACAATTGAGTTGGAGAAAGAATATGAATTTTGTATGTTGGAGATGGAAAGGGGTGGTGTATTTTAGTCTGATTCTACTTGGTTACCTATCAAACGAATGTTTACGTAGTATTGGTGACAGTAATTTTTCTATCTCAATGGAAAACCAAAGTGACGAACAGCTTTGAAAACGGTAGATACAAATTATTTACATGATGTAGATGTTTTATTCTAGTTAGAGGGCTGTTGTATCTTATGAAATAAATATGTAATTTACCATGAACTTGTGAGCAGAAGAATTATCTACCACGTTTCGGTTGGATTCTTTTGAGAGAACTCATCCTCGGGACACTGAGGATGCCTTTACCATAAAAGGTTGTCACTATTTGGGATTTGACTAAACATAGAAGTTAGCTTTCTATATACATTCAGTTAGTTGAGGTTATACTCATCTGTAGCTAATGGATTTACTTCCTTGTTGAACAATTACTTTTTGTTTGTTTATGCACAATATAATAATTTTTTCTTTGTTTTGGTCTGCCTTCAGTTCAAGACATTATCTCAGAGAATAGAAGAAATTGAAATTGATGTCTATCGGAGCCTTGAAAAAGTAAAAAATGAGCCATCTGAGGGATCGACTTTTTTTCGAGACTGCCTCATGGAATGGAGGGTGCGTTTACTACGTTATCTTTCTTAATTCATTCAGTCATAATGTAAGCTGAGGTTTTTGGAAACTGAAAATGAGTTGCTCGACAGATAAATTCTTTTATACTGTTGGATTTGTGATCACATTGTATAATTTCTGATGAATGTTTTTTCTATAAAAAATTTTATGTGAAGAGCCTCTCAGTAAGAATTAAAATTTTATACACTGTGGTGTTTGCTTCTTCCATGTGCTTCATAAAATTTTCAATATGCTGAATGCAGGAGTTGAATACAGCGGAGGACTTTATTTCATTTTATGAGGAAATGATGCCATTTGTACAGACATTACCTTTGGTGTTCTTGCACAAGGAAACTATCTTCTCTAAACTTCTTTGTAGATTACAAATGGTGGCACGACTATCACTTGAACCTATTCTCAGGTAGACTGCAGTTATGGTTCGTTCCTTATTTGACTAGAAACATATGAAAAAATATATGATTTGAGTGTGCTGATGTTATCTGCTGAGTATGTTATTTAGGCCATGCGTTGTCTCTCTGTTCATTGTGGTTTTTGCTCCATTATTTTCTTCTATAAATTAGCTTATGCCGAGCATAAGTGAAATTTATTGTTTGTTTGTACAGATTGATGGCAGCATTGTCTAGAGACCTCCTTGAAGACTTCCTTTCGTGAGTTTCTTTCCTTTTTTTAATTGTAATGTACTTTTTTCCCCATTTTTTAGTCTGTTACCTTGTAGCCTTGTGGTCGTTTTTGTCTATGTATTCAAATGCTTAAGAAGGGCTTAGCATGTTCAGAAAATCTCACATATTGAATGGGTTAGCTTTAATTTTGGGTTATTAGTTTTCATTCAAGTTCATTGCTAAATATTTAGGCAAAAAGTGAGCAGAGATGTAAAAGGCTTGGAACATCAACATATTTCAGCTTGTAGATGATGCTGGTCGCACTCCATGTGCATCATCACCCCAAATTTCATTGTTTTGTCACAAATATTTGTAGCCTTACTTCAGTTCTGCTTAATTACAGCAATCCTTGAGTTAGATTTTTAGATGTTTCTTTCAATAATTGGAGCATTTCAAAAGGAATGCTTTATACATTGCAGACAGATGAGGAAAAATGAAAATCTGGAAAGCATTGAATCATAAATTCAAAAATTTTGTATGATACACGTTGCTTCATACTTTTTATTTCATAAGTCCAAAAATATAGTTTCATGATGCTAATCTCGGAAGATTCCTTTTTATTTCTTACCATAGCTTTTTCATTTGAACCTTAAGGGGTGTACTATCATTCAAAATCTTAATATCCTTCACTTTGCATAATTTTATTTGCATTTCCTGTTTGGCCAGGTTTTTACCCAGGTTTGCTGATTCTTTGGTCTCTCTTCTTAAAAGTGGTGCTGACAGGGAGCCAGAAATCATTGAGCAGGTCTAATTACGGAGCCATTCATCTACTTATGCCTCTTATCATATAGTATTCACCTTGTTGGAATGACTTGTTTAACAGAAAAATTCACTTTAAACATGTGATCTTTTTATGCAGATTTTCACTTCTTGGTCATACATGCTGATGCATTTGCAGAAATATCTAATACGGGACATTGTATATGTTCTCAAGTATGTTTTTTATTAGCTTTGTAAATTGCTTTCTCCAAGTAAAATGCTTTCAATGTGCTGGTACTTTTGTTGAATGCAGGCATGGAGAAGATCAACTTCAAAATGTTTTGTTTGCTAGGAAAGGATATGAGACTTAAGTTCCTGTTTCTGATCAAAATTTGTGCATGATGATTTACATAATTTGTTATTTATTGTTATTTGGAACTATTAAGTAAGATCTGAAAATGCAAGGATTCTTAAGTTTGCTAATTTCTGGTTTGTAACAGTAGCTATCACCTGACTCCAGAGTGCGGCTGGATCCATGTGCTTGAGTTGTTTGGATTTAAATGGATAAATCAATCAACTCATTACTTTCCTAAGTTTTTTTTTATTTTTATGAACTAATGAGCGTGAGATTTGCCAAAAAAAATAGAGTCCAAATATTTGCTTCTTTTGAAGAACATTGGAACTATTTCTGCAAGAGGATTATAGTAGTGATAGAAGATTATAGTAAGAATGACGAAGCAATAACAAATGGTTCATGTTATGTGTCTGTTTCTGATTTATTTTATAGATAACATGGTAAAATTTGACAATGGCATGTAAATCATAGAATTTAATCAACTTTTATTCAACTGGAAAATGATTTAGACACTTGTGCAAGTAATTGAAGTTCTGTTTTCAGTCAGTTGCATGAGACTACAAAAGATCTTATTAAGAATGATCGTATTTCTCAAATATTGGTCTCTTAACAACATTTCTTGCTGGGCCTATAGTTCTGTGAAAGTAGAAAGGAAACATTTTAGCTTCAAAATGATCTAGTTGTTAATGGCATCCAACTTTAAAATTACAGCAAGTTATATGGTTAAAGTTTTAGAGTGTAATGCTGTTTCAGTTCTTATATACATATATAATTTGTCGTCTCCACCAAGATTCGAACCCTGTTAGAGGAGCATGTTTTAGACATCCTCTCCAATGAGCCAGGATGCCATTGATAATACTGTTTCAGTTCTTGCTCTTATTATGGATGCTTTGTGTGGTTACTGAATTTATGCTGTCCAAACACATGATATGTCAAATGCAGATCATGTTGTCATACTAGATAATTGGTTGTTTATGCTTTTATTATAGCAGTGAACTTAGTTTTGGTTTTTCTATTGAAGAACTAGGAGAATCTTCAATCTCTGTATCTGCTGGCACTGATCAGCCGTTTCTCCTAAATATTTTTTACTTTTTTTTGAAGGGTCACAACAAAATTAAGATATTATCCAAAGAGTTACGTAATAGAGATCATGGCAGCAGCAACATCATTCTTGCTGAGAAATGCTCCTAAGGAGCAACATAGGAAAGGTATGCCCATTTTTAAGTCTGTTGGAGTTGTACTTTTTTATAATAAAACTCAGGTTTTGCAGAAACTTATGAAACATATGAACTTGTTGTAATGCATAAAGGAGTTAATTTGGTGTTGAATAGCATTTCAAGTTGGTCTTGATCTCTTCCATTCACATGTTTTGTTGTATTTTTTCAATATGAAATCCACGTTTAACCTAAAGTTAACAATGGGCAAAGTTTTGCTTTTCAGGTATCCGAAAGATTATCCTTGAGGTTGTGAAGAAACCAGTACCTCAGCGGAAATCTGGAGTCAGCTCTTTACTTTTTCATGTTACAAGAGGAACATCGTCAAGGTTTCATTCAAAGGCAGAAAGTATACTGTGGCTTTTGACTGACAACTCAACATTTGCCATTGGTGATAAATTTGAACAAGGCAAG
Organism: Erythroxylum brevipes; assembly: GCA_027479065.1. Taxonomy (NCBI): domain Eukaryota; kingdom Viridiplantae; phylum Streptophyta; class Magnoliopsida; order Malpighiales; family Erythroxylaceae; genus Erythroxylum; species Erythroxylum brevipes. Next base: position 6,573,980 of record JANIHY010000208.1, read on the forward strand.
CCTTTTAATACTAACCTCGGACCTAATTTTGTTTTATACACCACTCTTTGTTTGTTATTGTGCTACATAACAAGTCATAAAGTTTATCTTCCTCATTTAAGAATAAATTTCACTATGACTTATTTTGTGAACTATATATAAATCCCTTTTTTTTTTCCCTTTTGTATTCTTTCTTCTCTATTGAGAATAAATTCCCCTATAGAGCAAGCATGAGACTGAGTGTTAAGTTGGAATTAGGCATGAGGTGTTTTTGAAACTATCATGTTAAATTAGGACTCGATTTACAGAATGAATGCCCCAATTGAAGATTATCATGCAGTGTAATTATCCTAAAGCCACTTAAGGAAGTCGTAAAATTATACTCATCTCAACAAGATATTGTGAAATTTATCTTCAGCTAATTGTCTGTTATTGATGATTATGCAGACTATTTTATCCTGCTTTGCTTACTCTTTTAACGTTTTATTCAAGTTGCCTTAACTACTTTTGGATACCTATAATACACTTATTTGGTACTTAGGCAAGTCATAAATAAAAAATATGGGAAGAGAAATTTTAAAATGAAAAGTTCCATTATGATGGCTTGTCCCTCCCACACCTTAGAAATCTTCAAATCTAACATTTCCACTGACAGACCTTGTCTTCTCATTTATGGAATAGCTACTTGGTTGAATTAAAGGACGACCACAATTTATTGCATAAAATTTGTTGTCTTCTAAATTTGCTATTTTTGCATAAACATGGTAGCCTGCTCCAGGCCCCTTTTGAAACTTCATTATTGGGCAATTCCACCCAACTGAAGAATATATGCATCAAGCAGCAACTCCACATTCCCTACTTGGACTACAATTCCCTTACATCGCCCTTGTGAGAAACATTTTGTTCCATTACCCAACTTAACTCCATAGGATTCGGTTGGAGTTACATTCAGGCCTAAAGTAGCCACCAAGTCTGCTGACAGATAATTATGGCTAGCTCCGCTATCAATGAGAAGCAAGATTGGGACCCCCGACAGCTTGCCCTCAATTTTAAGGGTTTTAGACTAAACAATTTCCCCATATTCAGCCACTTGACACACCATTTCCCAAGCTTCTCCCAATTCGGCCTCATTCCCTTCTTCCCCATTTCCAGACGGTGACCCCTCCTCTCCTTCATTTTCCTCCAAAACCAGCAGGCGAAGGTGTTTATGGGGGCATACGTGCCTGGGACCGAAGTGTTGGCCACACTTGAAACATAGGCCTTTAGCCCTACGGTCTAGCAACTCTTGGTAAGAAAGGTTTCGGGTTCCCCTTAGGCGCCCTTCCGCCGTCCTGTCCACCCCATGTCGCCGACCAGAGTCCTCCTCCCTGCTGCCCCCCTGATAGGCGTCCCTTCCGGCTTGCGCATGGACTTGCGCCTGGGGTCGAACCAGTTCGGGTTGTACACCGGTCTAGGTGCGACCTCCCACAGTCGGGTTTGGGGCCCCGACTCGTGGAACACCCACGGTTCTCCAGCTCACAGTCGACGTATATTGCGTCGAAGGGTTGAATTTTCGCTCCACTGCTCGTGCTGCTGCGATCAACCGATATCGGTAGGAAGGATCCAACGCCAATACCTCCAGTCGTATGTCCTCTCGCAATCCCTCAAGGAAAAATCCCATGTATTGATCTTCTGGGAGAGGAGGAACCTGAGCTGCCAGCATCTCAAACCTTTCTACATACTCGTCCACCGTTCCCTGTTGTGTCAACGTCTTCAGCTGAGAAAATGGATTTCCACTAAAGTGATCTCCATATCGATCAAATAGAGCTCTCTTGAAAGTCTCCCAGTCCAGTTCGGGCATCGACGCAAGGAGGACCTTAAACCAGTGCCACGTCATTCCCTCCATACATATCTGCGCTAGCTGAATGCGAAGCTCCGGTGGAGTTCCCTGGACGGTGAAGTACAGTTCGGCTCTAGAGACCCATCCTATCGGGTCGTCACCTTGGAGTGGAGGGAGCTCTATTCTCTTTGCACGGAGTCGGTGTTCCTCCGTCAGCATGGAAGTGACACCACTGCCTTCTGCTGCTGTGGGTACTGACTTCCCACGTTCCACCGAACTAGATCCCGCCTCTAGTTTGGTAGGCAGCTTGACGTTGGAATCCCTCTCGTAGCTCGGCGTGCATCGCCGCTAATGCTCTTGAAAGGTCGTCAACTCCCTTGTGTAAGCTCCCCAGTTGAACCGTGTGATCCAACAACTTTGTCTCCATTGCCGTCATACGAGCATCCATTGCTTCGCACTTTTGTTGCGCCATTCTCATTTGCATACACCGGGTCTCTCAATGAAAGCACCAATGATAAGCAAATGGATGAGAATAAGGTATGTTTATTGATAGTATAGCTATAGTCCCGTAGTAAATCCCACAAGGACTAAGCTACCGGCCACTAATGGCCCCTCTCAGCCTTCAGCTGATACAATACCAGTTTTCAGATAGATTCTGCACTACCCTCACCTTCCCTTTACATAGTCCCCTCTCTCTCTTCTAACCAACTCCCCTAACCGATTCCTCTCTCCTAGTATTCCTTCTGGAATACGTGAGCAAGGGTTTAGGGCCCATGTTCTGCTCCTGTCTCCTATTCCTCCTAGAGTAAGTTAATATGGGCTTATGACCCAAAGGACTATCAGTTAGCCATAGACTTTACATGTTTTTAGCAATTCCCATGTCAGCATCAAATAATACAATTCTTGGATAAGAAACTACTGCAGATGCTGCTATACAGAGAGCTGAGTCGTATGACATTCTCATATACCTAGAGTATACCTTTTTGAAGTTTCCTTTTGGAAAATTAGGACAAAGTGATGCAAATATTAGACTCAACTTATCTGACTTAAGACATAGAAGTTTCTGCTAGTCAGGGACCTCCTATGTGGCTATTTTACAATTTCTTGTTTTTTCAGAATGATTACATCTAATCTTAGCCCTATTGGCAAATCTAAATGTCTGCTCAAGCCAAATAACACTAGGATGATATCCCTAAACTTGCTTTTGTTAAGAAAAAGGGAGGATAAGTTGCTCACGATTACTACATCAGTCGTACTTTCTATTTGCTGCTAAGAAATTGGAAGATGAGAGAGAGCTCTAGCCAGAGTGTGAATATCTTAACCAGCTAACTTTATAAATAAGTTCACTAAGCAATAGTGTAATTGTCTTTCATGGGTGAATGGCTGATTACCTACTAGGTTATGATAGGTTCCAAATTTTATTTGTTTCTAATCTGTCTTCCCCTTGCAGGAGCTGATACTGTTATTGAAGTTATGAGCTCTACCTTTGAGAGATTGTGTGAAGAGATAGAACAGAAGGAGTTAGTTCTGATGTGGAACTGCCTCTATCAGAGGATAGATGGCTGTGTGAACAATTGTTACTTACTGCACTTAAGCCGGCTTTTATCATTGTTTTTATCTGCTTTACGGAGTAACTATAGGCACACTATGGTTGGTGAGCTCCGAAGTTCCTCACGAATTTTAATTTGTTTATTATCTTTCTGAACTCTTTAATGTTGGAATATATTTCTTCTTAGCATGTGGATTTCCATTTTTAAACTGCTACTATCCTTTGCAGATTATCAACCTATGATTGATTGTGTGGGATCAATTATCAAAAAATTTATTGTGTCCACCAGTGTCTCAGATGGAAAAGAGCATTTACCCGAAGTTATTGATACGGTTCTAATGCTAATGTTATGCATTCTTGATGGGCTTAACCATTTAAGAGATATATCTGCCATCTCTCATTGTTCATTGCAATGGGCTCCTGTATTTCATTTGCGAAACCCAAGGTAATCACTACTAATCTATGTTGCATTGTTTTTGCTGTTCTGTTATTATTTAACTGATAAATGTTGCTTGTTTTCAGGTGTTTGACTTTTATCAGAGAACTGCTGAAGAAGGATGTGCAAGTACTATATGAATTCAGATTCAATGTCTTAAGGTAGCAGAACATCTTTATTTTCTTATTCAAATTAGAAATATCTTAACAAGCTGAGATTATTGACATTTTCATTGGACATCAGTGTGTTGAATGACTTGATGGAAACATCCCAGGAAGACGTTGTGTTTCTGCTTTTATCCTTATGTGAGAGACTACAAAAGGAAGCTTTAGGCACTAGCTTCTTCAATGGAACATCTGAAGACCTTCTGAATATTCGTAGTTTCCTGCAGAGGACCATCTGCTCCTGGATTGAAATTATCAACAGTAATGTTCATGATGACACAATATCATCTCTAGTAGATGAGGCCAATGTGGCTCAGCTGTGGGCAGTTATATGCTGCTATCCTCATATTATGAATATCCAAGAAAAGTCATACCTTATGAGAGACTTGATAGATGCAATTGATCGCCTTCTGATTACTGAATCTGGTTTGTCTTTCAAACTTTATTACTTTGTTGTTATGTATATTTATTGTGGCATTGATCAGTATGTTAGGATATACCTCATCTCAAGAATATCTAGATGTGAGTCCTTCCAATTGTTCTTGTTACTTCCGAATGAATTCCTAATAGTAAATTAGATCCTTTAAAATGTGGAATGATAACTATAGTTCTGCCGAAGTCATAATCAGTATGCTTGAAAAAATTAAATGGTGTCCTTTAACTCTTTATGAATATAGAAAACGAACTATATTGTGATAAGAAATTTTTTTAAAAAAAATCTTTTATTAGAACTTTTGCCTGATTGGGGGACTGTTCTTGTGCTATTCTTTCAGTAAATATTGCAGCTATCTCGAGACATGCTTGGCAAAGCCTTGTAGGTGCTGCTTTATGTTCCTTTTGCAAGTATGGTAACAAGTCCGGAATTCAAGAAACAGTCAATGTACTACATCTTGCAGAAAAACATAAAACATCGCGTCATGTCTTGTCTGCAATTGCTGATTATTTGGATTACACGTATGGGTAGGTTGATTTGTTTCGTTGTTCTGCACATCGTGCAAAGCCTTCTTTTCATGGATGACATTTTCCATTTATTATGATTTGCTTGCTGTAATTTGATAGGCCTGTGCTGGAACCAGATGGCAGGCATAAATTATATCCTCCTGAGTTTGAAGCAAGAAATGTTGCAGATGCAATAGAAACATTTGCTGGTAACTTGTGCAACATAGACAAGGAAATTCGTGTTTCAACTCTTAGAATTTTGTGTCATTACGAACCACAAACTTGTATAATGTCTACTGAAGATGAGCCACCTGAAAAGAAAATGAAAACTGAAGTTCCTAACTCTTCTGATGTGTGTGGCAATGGTGGTGATGTGCGTATATCATTGTTCTCTCATATTCTTTCCTTGACAACTTCATGCTTTATCCAAGCATATCCTGGCTAATCTCTTTCAATTTCCAGGTTCTTCAGCTACTACTCTTAATCGAGTCAACTCCTTTGTCAGTATCTACCAGCAGGAAAGTCATCTTATTGATTTCTAGAGTACAGATGGCTCTCTCTACTGGAAGGATACCAATAGCTTATATACCCCTTGTCTTGAATGGGTTGATTGGCATATTCTACAATCGTTTCAATTGTCTGTGGGATCCAGCATCTGAATGTCTTGCAGTTCTCGTTGACAAGTACACAAGACTTGTATGGGACAAATTCATTAATTATGTTGAACAATTGATATCTGTTTTCTTGACGTCTCATGATGAAGATAGTGGAGAAATTGCTGGCCTGGTTGAGAAATCCAATGGTATGTGTTAATGGTTCCTCATTAATGCAGTTATTGAACTATTATGTTGTCAATTTTGTTAATGTTGTTTTATCCGAGATGACCATATTGGACAGTTCAGTGAAGTACACTTGCTGTAGAAGTCACTACCAATTTTGCAAGTTGTGTTCTTTAGAAACTCATAGGTGGCTAGTGTGCATTCTTGCAGCCATTTTAGCAAGAAAATGAAACTGAATACTTCCTTTGCTTTTTGTTTCCAGAACTGATCAGGCATTTCAATTCTTTTCTGGCCCCTGAGTTTGATAGCACACCAAATTCAACTGTTATATCTTCATTGCTTCAATCCTTGCAAAAACTCTCTTCTTCTGCTGAATCTCATTCTCGACAAATTGTACCACTATTTTTGAAGTTTTTGGGTTACAATAATGACAATTTGGTGAGGTAGGTATTTTTCTGTGACTTTGTTGGTTTATAGGATCATTATTTGGTTTAAATATTATGTAAATGGAAAATTTGTTAAACTGTTGGTGCATTTTTTAGTGTCTCAACTTTCAGTTCAGATGCTTGTAAAGGGAAGGAGTGGAAAGGCATCTTGAAAGATTGGTTGGACTTGCTGAAACTTATGCGAAATTCCAAAGCTTTTTACCGTAGTCAGTCCTTAAAAGAGGTCTTAAGTTCAAGGTTGGTGCAGCTTTAATATATGCTTTGCTTTTAGAAATTGGTTCCTTATGTTTGGTATATTGAATCTAAAATATCATTGATAAATGTCATCATTTTGTTTTCCAGACTTATTGAGGAGAATGATGCTGAAATACAGATGAAGGTTCTAGATTGTCTTTTAACTTGGAAAGATGATTTCTTAGTTCCTTATGAACAGCATTTGAGAAACTTGATCAGTTCAAAACAACTGCGGGAAGAACTGGTGACGTGGGGTTTAAGCAGAGAATCCGGTCTCATTCAAGAAGATCACAGAGTTAATCTTTTGCCCTTAGTTATTCGTATTCTAATGCCAAAAGTGAGAAAGCTGAAGACACTTGCCTCTAGAAAGGTATCCTTATTTGAATCCTTACTAATCTCTTTACCCCTACTTTCTGTTGGTTTTATGTTTCAGTAATCTGCCCCTTTTGTTGACATTTGTAAATTGTCTCTCATTTTTAGCACACAAGTTTGCACCACAGAAAGGCTGTTCTTCGATTCATAGCTCAACTTGATGTCAATGAAATTGCTCTCTTTTTTGTATTGTTGACAAAGCCCGTGCATAGTGGATCAAGTCGAACCAATGGTACCATAATGTTTAGTTCGACCTTACCTCATGGTTTTATCAGTGAATATTCCCCATCAACTGTCTTGAAGGACTTGACCTTGGAAAATACGACAATCTTGTCATCGAAAAAGAAATTTGGTTTTCTGCATGTTGTTGAAGAGATTCTTGGGGTTTTTGATGAATCACTTGTCAAACCTTTTCTGGATTTATTGATGGGATGTGTTGTTCAAATATTGGAAAGCTGCTCTTCTAGTCTTCATGTTGCAAAGGCTGCCGGAACTTCTGCAGTGCAAAGTGTGACCTCAACCAACTTGGAATTGCATGAAGAAGAGAATTCAGCAGAAAATCATATGCTGGTAATTCCCATTACATGGAGTATACCAATTACTGATTAGTAAGAAGATATAAAATTGCTAGTGTTGGTGCAATGCATATTAGTAGTCTTCTTTTGTATGTTCAACCATATGGGAAGCATAGTTTCTTGTTGTTCATGTATCCATAACCCAGTTGTGGTGGTAAGAAGGATTTTAGGTTTTCTGTTGTATTTTTTATGTATTTGCTTGATAACTCTATATCGAAAAAGTCATTTTCTAAGAATATACTTCATTGATTAATTTAATTATTATGTCACAACTGGCAGTGTTAATGAAAATTGTTTCCACTTGCAGGCCAACACATCTTTCCAGCAGCTTAAGGACATGAGGTCTTTGTGCCTAAAAATTGTTTGTCTGGTACTAAATAAGTATGATAATCATAGCTTTGGTTGTCAATTTTGGGATATGTTTTTTACATCAGTGAAACCTTTAGTTGACAGTTTCAAGAACGAGGGGTCTAGTAGTGAGAGGCCAAGTTCACTGTTTTCGTGCTTTTTGGCTATGAGCAAAAGCCATTATCTTTTACCCTTGTTAAATAGGGAAAAGAACCTTGTTTCTGATGTTTTTTCAATTCTAACTGTCAAGACTGCTTCCGAGGCAATTATATCTTGTGTTCTTGAGTTTATTGAAAACCTTTTGAATCTTGATGATGATTTGGAAGATGGAGATAGTGTTGTAAAAGGGGTTCTTCTGCCAAACCTGGATGAACTTGTCCAAAGCTTGCATTCTCTCTTTCAGGGGGATAATGCAAAAAAACGGTAATTATCATACACTTCAATTATTGCGTCCTTTGAATCTTTTACTCATTAGGAATTTGGTGAAGTTTAATCATGCAACTCAATTACATTTAGGTATCTAATGTGAAATTATAATCTATATTTTGGTTTAAGATGAAACCTGGAAGGCTCTTACACCAGGAAATGGTAACTTTTTGTCCTGAGATGACTAGTTTGCTCTTGGTCATTTATTGTATCTAGGTTACTGTTGTGTTAATCTAGCTTTTTCAATCCAATTTTGCATAAATAAATAACAATAAAAATCCAATTACTCATTGTTGTTCTCTGTACCAGGAAATTGACCAAATATCTCGAGGATAAGCACATTAGCATTTTCAAATTGCTGTTGAAGTATGTAACAGATCAGTTACTGGCAAAGAAGATTCTAGATGTCTTACTTCCATTATTAACAAATTCGAAGAATTTTGGTAAGAAGAGTATGAATTTGTGAATATAGTATGAGTTTACAACCACTTGGCTTCTGTGTTGATATATGATGCTTAATTGATTTGTGCAGATTTCCATATTGAGATTTTGGAAGTCATTCGTGATCTCATTCCAATATCGGGAAACGATTTCAGTGCAAAGATTCTTAAAACTGTCTCTCCACTTCTGGTATCTGCTGAACTGGATATGCGCTTGTGCATTTGTGATCTTCTTGATACCCTTGCAAAAATTGATCCTTCCATTCTATTGGTGGTAAGCTTTATGTTTTGTTTGTCTTTTGGGTTCTTTCTTTCATGGAAACTTAGGACTGTATTTTACTGAAGATCTTATTGCTGTTGAAAATGTAGGCAAACATCGTCCGTAACCTGAATGCAACCTCTGCTGCAGAACTTGGTGGTCTTGATTATGACGCCGTAGTGAATGCTTATGAAAGGATTGGAGCTGGATTTTTCCGTTCAGTTCCAGAAGACCATGCATTAGTTGTTTTATCACATTGCATATATGATATGTCCTCGGAAGAATTAATCTTAAGAAATAGTGCTTATAGGTCACTGCTCTCTTTTGTTGATTTTTCTGCTCTAACTCTTGGTGCGGAACTTAAGAATCACTGTGGAATGGATGGGGAGATGACAGCAAGTACTGAAGGTTGTTGGACAAGAGTAGGAATTCAGCAAATGGTGAAAAAGTTTCTTTTGAAGCATTTGGGCAATGCAATGAATGCAGGAAGCTCTGTTAGGAAGGTATTATAAACCCCCAAATATAGCTGGAGTGGGGGAGTGTTGGGATTTTGTTTCTGAGTCCATTGGATTTGCAAATAACTGCTTGAAACTGAGGAATATCCAAGCCTTTGAACTGCATCTTAATATTACTAATTATATTGTGTGAACAAAAAGCATAACTTGGTTCCTTCAATTTGCTGTTTGAGAAAGAAGTAAATGAGAACATTTCTTGGTGAAATATACCAAATGTTTTCATTGTTATATAATGTAGAATTTTTTCAGCCAAAATCGTTGTTTAACTTTTTTGTGGGGTTTGGTTAAAAAAAAAAGGTTGGGCAATTGATTTCGGAATGGGTAATAGATACTACTTAGTCTTTGGGTGATTTTCATAATAGATTTCAATGGTTTCAGGAGTGGGTCGAGCTACTGCGAGAAATGGTGTTAAAGCTTCCAGGGGTTTCGGACCTTAATTCACTTGGAGCTTTGTGTTCAGAAGATGCTGAACAGGATTTCTTTAACAATATTACGCATTTACAGGTCTTGGACTTCACCTTATAATGGTTGTCTTTTATCAATTAATCCATAGAATAAATTTGCTAGGGCTATTGTTATTCATTCAATATGTTTTGCTAAGATTGATGTTCATTGTGATTCAGCCTTTTCTTCAGAGGCCATAGAGTTGTTATTTATGTTTATCAAATTACACTGGCCCAGCTGTTCAACCTGAAAAACCTTAAACTGATCCAAGAAGTGGTTGGATCAATTAGGAAAAAGCACAAAATGTGCAACTGGGCCAAACAAATCAATGATCCAGTTCCTTCAACCTGAAAATGCCTGAACTTAAACAGTTTGACCAAGTCTTTTTCTTCTTTTTTTTTTCAAACATTTTAATGTGAATACTTTGTCAGATTTGAGCTTAGAGACCAATCCGACATAGTCTTGTCTTTCTTATGGACATAAAACTAATGCTAAAAGAGATGGCCTTAACAAAAATAATGATATTTTAGGCATTCATTTTATGCATTCATTTATTTTTATCTAGTAATTGACATAGGTTTTCTTGTTTTTGCATATCAGAAGCTCTTTACACAAAAATAAATGTGTAATTCATTCATATTTAATTACCCTATTTCTGCCTTAATCTGGATTCAGGAAAATTGAACCTTTTGTGCAGAGATTGGTGATATTCAAATAAGGGTCATCTGTTGAAAATAATATCTAATGGAGGCCACCAAATTTCACTATTATTAAACAGTCAAAAAAACCCTTTGATTGGCCATTATGTCCTTATATTTATCAGCAGTTGAAAACGTGGTTGATGCATGCAAAAAGTAGTCTAACAGATGCTACTCCTTGATTTTTTTTTGTTAACAATATTCAGTACCTTCTTGTTGCAAAAGATTGATTATTTAGCTTCAATTTATGAATTTTCACGAGTTGATATAGGCAAGGGTAAAAGGTCAACGGAATTTTGTCTTGGACTGCAATAATTTTGGATATGTAGTCCTTTTTGGTGGAAGTTTTGGTGGATGGCTTAACTTCACCGTGCCAAAACTAGGAGGTTAACTTTAATGAAATTGCCTTCATGCTTGTCATCTAGCATAAGAGATCTCTGAACATATTTGATGTTGAATTAGTCTGTTTATTATTGCTTAAGATGCCTACATTCTCTACTTTGGTGTTGCAGAAGCACAGAAGAGCAAGGGCGCTGGCACGTTTCAGTAATGTTATCAGAAAAAGCAATACGTCAGAGGTAATTATTCCACTTTATCATGTGTTGAAGTCAACATTTTTACCTGGTTGAAATTTAAGCTGAACTATTGATTTTTCAGGCCATCATAAATAAAATATTTGTGCCCCTGTTTTTCAACATGTTGCTTGATGTAGAAGATGGCAAGGGGGAGCATGTTAAAAACGCATGCTTGGATGCCCTTGCCTCAATTTCTGCTTGCATGAAATGGGAGTCATATTATGCATTATTGATCAGATGCTTTAGAGAGATGAGCTTGAATCTGAAGAAGCAGAAGATCTTATTACGACTAATTTGCGCTATATTGGACCATTTTCATTTTCTTGGAACTTGTTCGACCCAAGATTTTGAAGAAGGTACAGATAGCAGTTTTTCAACTTCTTCTCAAAAGACTGCTAGTTCTGATACCGTCACTGAAGTACAAGCTTGTCTTCGTAAAACTGTGTTCCCAAAGGTACAAAAGTTGCTGGGTTCTGATTCTGATAAAGTCAATGTTAATATCAGCGTTGCTGCACTGAAAGTGCTAAAGTTGCTTCCTGCTGACATGATGGATTCACAACTTCCCAGTATCATTCACCGCATTGCAAATCATTTAAAGAGTCGTATGGAGAGTTCTCGTGATGAGGCTAGGCTTGCTTTGACTGCTTGTTTGAAGGAGCTTGGACTAGAATACTTGCAATTTGTAGTTGGGGTTTTGAGAGCTACTCTTAAGCGAGGATATGAACTCCATGTGTTGGGTTATACTCTCAATTTTCTTTTATCAAAGTTTCTTACAGTTCCCATCTGTGGGAGATTAGATTATTGTTTAAAAGATCTTGTCTCAGTGGTCGAGAATGACATTCTTGGAGATGTTTCTGAAGAGAAAGATGTGGAGAAGATTGCTTCTAAAATGAAGGAAACGAGGAAGCGAAAGTCATTTGAAACCTTGAAATTGATAGCCCAAAGCATAACATTCAGAAGTAATGCCTTGGAACTTCTTTCCCCCATTACAGCTCATATTCAGAAGCACTTGACTGCAAAGCTCAAAATCAAACTCGAAAGTATGTTACACCATATTGCGCTTGGTTTAGAATGCAATCCGTCTGTAGATCAGACTGATCTCTTTATTTTTGTTTATGGCCTGATTGAGGATGGAATAAATGAGGACAATTCTCAGGGTATTTCTTCAGTAGTGGAGAGAAGTGGTCATACTCAGATTCAAGATGCAAAACCAATTTCTTCTAGCAGAGCGGTTGGTGGTAGACCAGTGTGCTCACATCTTATTACTGTGTTTGCTCTTGGGTTATTCCATAACCATATAAAGAAAGTGAAATTGGATAAAAACAATGAGCATCTTTTGACAATGTTGGATCCTTTTGTAAAACTTCTTGGCAGCTGCTTGAGTTCCAAGTACGAAGACATATTATCTGCATCCATTAAATGTCTTGCTCCACTTGTAAGGTTACCTCTGCCGTCTCTTGCATCTCAAGCAGATAAAATAAAAGTCACATTGCTAGATGTTGCACAAACCTCCCCCAATGCCAATAGTCTTCTGGTGCAATCATGTCTAAGGTTGTTAACTGTACTTCTGCGGAGTACTAGAGTTACACTTTCCTCTGATCAGCTGCATTTTCTGATTCGCTCTCCATTATTTTTCGACCGTGAAAGCTGCTCTTCATCTGTTGCCCTCTCACTTTTAAAAGCAATAGTTAGTCGCAAGTTAGTTGTCCCTGAAATCTATGATATTATACTTCAAGTTGCGGACTTGATGGTAAAAGGTGGAGAGGATTCTCTTGGGAAGAAATGCAGTCAGATATTGATTCAATTTCTACTCGATTATCATCTGTCAGGAACCTATTTGCAACAACTGTTGGACTTTTTGCTCAGTAATTTAAGGCATGTATCACGAAAATGCCATTCTCTTTCTGTCTCTATAGGCACATACACACATGTTATTATCCTTGAATAAAGATTTTTATTTTTCTTTTTGTATGCAGCTATGAGCATCCAACTGGTAGAAAGGCTGTCCTGGAAACGCTCAAAGACATAATAACCAAATTCCCAAAAAGCTTTTTGGATAAACATGCATTGCCATTATTTATGAATTTGGTGATTTGCTTGGTCAATGACAATGACAATGAAATCCGCTCAATGGCTGCTAAAGCTATCAAACTTTTGACCGGTCGTGCTAGTCCACATTTACTTGATACAATACTCGAGCTCAGTCTATCTTGGTACATGAGTGCCAAGCACCAACAGCAAACACCTGGTGCACAGGTAAATACTTGTAACAAGTTTATCGACTTAATTGTTTCCAGGATCTCAACTCTTGGGAACTTACATGTTAAATTAAATACACCAATGAGCGCAAAGGGAAAAGAAAAGGTGCAGTAGACTTTTTTCGAAGTATGGATGATAGGGAATGTGTTTTAGTTTAGGATTTATTTATATTAGTAGTCTGATTTTCTATTTTAGGAGTTCCACTCAATTAGGGTAAAGAAAATGCTTGCTTCCTTTGCTTGTAAGGATAAGTGGGAAAAAATTAATATATTGAAGTTGCACATTCAGTTAATGGAATAACAGTCGTTTTTCTTTTCCAAAGTTTTGAACTTTCATATTTCTTCTGGGATTGATTTTTAGGTTTTGGAATGATCCTTAGTTTTTAGAGATCACTTCTGAAAGCCACTATTGTGATAATAAAAGTTCTGTTTTCTGTTTGTTCAAACCTTTGAAGTGGTCTTAATTCTTGTTACAACTCCTAAGAGTAATTCTTAGACCGGTCATTTTCTTTTTAGTTCCTTAGCTACACAGCCTTCAATTCTAAATTCCAGCAACTAAAGCTTACCTAGGTTTCAGCAACCTAAATTTTCAGCACTGCAGATCTTAGGGACTGTGGGAAGCATACTGGACCTGGTTATGCAGAGTGCATATTTGAATTTGCTGAGACCTGCTAATGATGGTAGTCCTTTATCCTGGATTAAGATCTAATAATATTGGATCTTTTGAAAAAAAAAAGGCCAACTGTCCAAGTTCACAGGAATAGTGGAGAAAATTTTCTGAAGAATACTATATTCTAACGAGATGATCTTACTGGAAACTCATCCATCTACTTCGGGAGTAGTGGAGAGAAATTTCTGAAGAATATGTATTCTAATGCAATGATCTGACTGGAAACTCATATCTATCAGTTTTAGGATAGTGCCATGGTCTATGATATCATTCAAAATCATTGTTGAAGTGAATGTAACTAAAAGCTAATAATTCCATGTATTTGTCGAGTTTTGTTTGTTTGATTTAGCATGTCTTGTAACAGATGGTATCTGTTTACATTGTGCAGGCCTTGGGATTGCTGGTTGATGTCATAAGCACAAGGTTTCAAGACCATATCAGTAGTATATTACCTCTTAGCAGGAACATTTTGCTGTCTGCTGTTAATGCTGTCACTGACAGGCAGTCAGCAGATTTTTCTGGTGAAGGTGTTCCCAGATGGAAAGAAGCCTACTATTCACTAGTTTTGCTGGAGAAGATTCTGCATTGTTTTGGCGATCTATTCTTTACAAGGGAACTTGAGGTGAAATGAGTTTCATGTGACCTGTTTCCTAATTCATTTATTTTGCTATTCCAGCAGCAGCCTGTTATCTGTTTCTATTGACTTTTTCTTTCACCTCAATGGGACATTGGAATGCCGTGGAATTCTCTTTGATGTTAAAATCAACCAGATAAAATAAGAATTGTCACATAATATAGCAATATACAAAACAAATAGTTGAGGGATTACCCAGTTCTCTTGTGGTGGGAGGGATTGTCATGAAGGTTGTATAAAGGATAACTGTTTATAAACGATTAATGCATCCGGATGGCTGAGATTGGACGTTCTGAATGTTGAGATTAATCAAATTACCCATCCAATCCTCTAATCACTGGGTTATCACCTTAGTTAAATGCTTATATTTAAAGCATGCTGTTAATTGATTACCAATATTTAGATATCCAATGTTCCTGGCCATTGTCATAGCTGTGGTAATCAGTAATTACTATGTTTTCCATCAATTTTTTTTTTCTGCTTCACCTACGAAGAAATAGCCTTGTGGAGATGATGGAATTAATTGCAATTGGCTTGAATTTTTGTCTGATATTTGTGAATTTTCTTTTTCTATAACACCCTTCAGTTAGTGTCATGCAACATGTTGCCTTTACTCAATTTTCCTGTTGATCTGTGGTGCTTTTGGTGTTAATTTCCAGGATATATATGTTACAATATGTGAATTTTTGGCACATCCACATCCATGGTTACGCAACATTTCAAGCCGCCTGGTGGCTTCTTACTTTACTGCCACAACGAAGGTCAGAAGAGAGAATAATGAGAACTCAATTGTAACGTTTAGTCTGATGAGACCAAGTAAACTTTTTATGGTAGCCGTTTCTCACTGTTACCAACTGAAAGCACACGATATTGATGAGGCTTCAAGCAATCTCATTGTGGAAAATCTTGTTTTTGCAATTTGTGCTATCCATACATTGATGGGAAGAGCAGGACATGTACATCCCCACAAGTTCTGGTCTGCCCTTGAGCAACAAGATCAGTATCAATTTCTTAAAGCTTTTCAGTTGCTTGATTCAGGAAAGGCAAAAGGATTGTTTCAATATATTATCTCTGATGTACATGAACACAATGACAGAGAACAGTATGAGAATCTTCGATATTTCTTTGTCTCCAATTTGCTTAAAAGTATGGGAAAGATTGCCCTTCAAAGGGAGGCTATACAGGTTGGTTGGCTAATCTAGGGATTTTTTGTATAAATTCACTAAGCTTTTTTTCAGACTGTTCCAAGTTTCTTAGATTTTTATCCTCTTTTTTTATGCTTTGATTTTGATGTTTAATTGTTTTTGCCAACTGTTGCTATTTGTAGATGAAAATCGTCTTCGATTGTATTCGGAAAATTTCAGCACAAATCAATCAGGAAGACTGCCGTCAATATGCAGTTGACATGCTTCTACCCTTGTATAAAGTTTGTGAAGGGTTTTCAGGGAAACTTATTTCTGGTTAGTTTACTCTCTGTTGCTTCTGAGTTAATCTGTTTGCAAACATAAAGCATTGACTTGGTCTGAATTTTAGTTGGTTGACTGTTGTTGTTTGGCACTTCTCGTTAACTGAATTACAAGAAGGAAATTCAATGAGGATAGACTATTAAAATGTTTTCTAGCATTTGATAATCTATTGTGTTGATTTCAGTGGTACAATTCACTTTAATTGTAGAATATGCTTAACTTTTCCAATTCTCTTTTCTATTTTTGTTCATATGCAGGCTTTTTATAACCAATTGAAGCTTTAGTAAATCTCATCTTTTCTGATATGACTTACAAATTCTTAAAAACTCTTGATGCTTTAAAAGCTGTGGAGTTCAACTTAATTGCTGAGTATGGGTATTATCTCAAAGAAGTGTCAATCATAAGAATAGCTAGCAAGTTGTGAGTGAAGAAAAAGAATTATTAACATAAAAGCGAGCTTAAGTTCTTGCTTTAGTTCTCCCCCTCGCAAACTACCGAAAGCCTCCATGGTCCTATATCTAAACTTGTTTACTTTTAATGTTCTTGATTTCATTTTGGAATGTTTATCATTATGGATTGACATTTGAGGCATCGTTGTTTTTTCTAAAGACCATGATTTATACAAAGCTGCCTTTATCAACATGTTTTATGATCATTTCAACTTAACTGGTTTAAATTGACTGTTTCCTTCTGGTCGGTAGGGCTCTATCTTTATTCGTAATAGCATATGGTAATATCAATTTGTTTGTTGTATTCTCATAAGAGGCGATGTAGTTTTGTTCCTTTTTTTGTGTGCATCCTGACAAGAAAGTCTGGTCTTTCTTTCAGACGAGTTGAAACAGTTGGCACAAGAAGTATGTGAAAGTATACGTAAAACTCTGGGCATCCAAGAATTTGTGCAGGTTTATAGTGAGATAAGGAAAAGTCTCAAGAGGAAGAGAGATAAGAGAAGGCAGGAGGAAAAGGTCATGGCTGTGGTTAACCCCACGAGGAATGCAAAGAGAAAGCTGCGGATTGCCGCCAAGCACCGTGCTCACAAGAAAAGGAAGATAATGTCAATGAAACTGGGAAGATGGATGCATTAAGAACTGAAAAGTTTGAACTTTCCCTGATTTTTTCAGTTCCTTGGTGTATAATTCGTGTGTTCTGCAGAATAAATGGCAAGTTCACTAATGTGCTTGGAGCAGAATCAGTCCAAAGTTCTGCAGCTAAACACACACATTGTTGTGATCTAGTGTAGAGAGGGAGGTTGATACTTGGTTTTGGTGGGAATTAACTAGCCTGGAAATTTTTTGTAGTGATTTTAGTTGTATAGTTAGTCCAGGCTTCTTCTGTAAAATATTTTTTGGAAGATACTAAACATTGAAAGTCAGAAAGCCTCCTTTGCCTTAAAAGGTTCATTATTTACTACCAAAGAAAAGCTTGTTATTAGATTTCCATATAATTGTGGAGAACAAATCATATTGTTGTAATGCTTTATAAGCATGACTTGGTTAAGACTAGTCATTAAAAAATTCAATTAGTTTGGCGAGTAAAAGCTTGCACCGATTGGCTCTTTAGTTCGTTTTTTGATTTTCTGGTTTAATTTTTTATTGTTAAAAATTGATCTGTTTATTAGTTATCTGGTCAGTTGTACAAATTAGTCAATATTTATAAATAAAAATAAATTAATTAATTTCATTTAAAGGTCTTTTTTCAATTAAATATAAAATTTTTTGTGAA
>JANIHY010000208.1:6703832-6713887 GCA_027479065.1 Erythroxylum brevipes
TATAATGAAAATTTGTATAATAATTTATAATTAATATATGTTAAGTAAGTTATTAAATAAATTAAGTTGTTACATTTTGTAACTTTATATTCAGACCTTTGTAAAAATAGCGTAAATAGCTCAATTTTGTATAAGTTTATATACAAAAGAATAAAAGGAATATATTCCGTTAGTTAGCTAAAATAATCGGTTATCTAGTCATAACAAACTTGTTGATGTGGCAAGAAGGTTTCTCCAACACCCACCACAAGCTGGAGAATGTTGGCTGAAGAAAGCAGACAACATTCCTAGCTTGAGTACAAGCCGCCAATACTGAGCAGAAGGAAGGATTTTGATGAGAACATCAGCAAGTTGACATTTTGTGAGCAAATATGTAAGCTACAACAGACATTCCATACGTGTGAAGTGACAATCCAACTTTATACCCTTAGTTCTCTTATGAAAACCAGATTTTTAGAAATGTGCAAAGCATTTTGATTGTCACAGTATAAGAGAATAGGCTTAAGATTTTGGATATTAAATTCTTCCAAAAGCCTTACATACCATGTAACGTTAGAGTACTCAGCCTGGGACATGACTCTATATTTAGCCTCTGCAGATGACGTAAAGATAGTACCTTGCTTCTTGCTCTTTTAATTAATAGGAGATTGAACAAGTTAGAGTTAAATAACCAACGATGGAGCGTTGGGAGGTAAGACAACTGGCCCAATATGAGTATGAAAAAGCTTAATGTTGAGCTGAGTATCAGCTTTTAACTAAATACCTTGACCAGATGTGCCTTTAACATACTTAATAGAACATGTTCCAAGGCCTGTAAATGGGGTATTCGAGACTATTTCATAAATTGACCCAACGTTTGAATAACAAATATGAGATTTGGTCTAGTATGAGTGAGGTAATTGAGTTTCTCAATAAGCATCCTATAATGACTAGGATCAGATAAGAGCTCTCCAACATCAATAGCTAGATGAGATTAATAAATGAAGGAGTGGATATATTTTGAACATCAAGAATTTCAGCTTCGGATAATAGTTCAATAGTAAATTTCTTTTGAGTGAGAGTAATACCATGAGAAGTATAACTCTCTTCAAGACCCAAGAAATAATGCAATTTTCTCAGATCTTTGATATTAAATTTTAGATGAAGATGTTGTTTTAAAGCCAAGATTTTAACAAGTTTAGAGCTAATCATCAAGATGTCATCAATATGAACAATTACAGTGTTAAGATTAGAACCCTGTTTCTTAAGAAATAGAGAGTAATCATTATTGGATTGAATATATCCTAGCTGTTGAAGAGAAATAGACAGTTTAGTAAACCATTGCCTTGATGCTTGCTTAAGATTATAAAGGGATTTTTTGAGTTTGCAGATCTTATTATGATGATTATCTACACCTTTAGGCACTTTCATGTAAACTTCTTCATACAAGTCATTGTTAATAGCAAGCTAAAACAAATCCTAAGTTTTATGAGCTACCAAAGCAGCGATAGTTTTTATGGTAGCCATCTTTGACTACAAGAGAAAAGGTTTCTTCAAAATCAATACCAGCATTTTGTGAGCGGCGTTTAATGACCAATATGGCTTCAAGTCTCTCCAAGGTCCCATCAGAATTTAACTTGATCTTATAAACCCACTTATAGGGTGAATCCTTTTGCCTGGAAGGAGATCAGTCACATCTTAAAGTATGGTTGGCCTATAAAGCCTCAATGTCTTTCGTTATTGCCAAAACCCAATATAGATTAGAGGAAGCCTCTTGATAAGAATAAGGTTCAGTGAGGTTGGAGACATGAGCTTTGTGAGGGAGAGGTAGGTGATGAAATTGGACTAAATTAAACTAATGACAGTGAATGATGCTGCTATTAGTATAATAGCAAATATAGTCCTGTAAATAAGTAGGAGCTTTATAAACTCTAGTTGATCTTCTAAGAGGAGGGAACTACTATATAAGAGAAGTAGAAGGAACATGATAGCTTGAGGGAGTGGAGACAAGTTGGACATAAGAGGTAATATCATGTTGAGATAAGGGAAAACATAATTTATTAGAAGAAAAGGAAAATAACAAAAAATTTGTATCAGAGGTGGGATAAGGGAGCACATAAGATGAATTTTTTATGAAGAATGGAATTATGAAAAGGATAAAGATGTTCATGAGAAAAAAAAAACATCCCTATAAGAGATGATCTTGCCAATGATCAGATCAAGCACATTGTAAGCCTTTTTGCTATAGGGATATCCCATGGAAACACATAGATGGGTGTTGGCTTCAAATTTAGTTCTACGTTTTGTTGGTGCAGCAACAAAACAAAGGCATCCAAAAGATTTGAGATGTTGATAAGATGGTGGCTGATGATATAGGAATTTATAAAGAGATTTGTATTGTAAAATAAGTAATGGAATTCTGTTTATGAGGTATATGGCAGTAAGAAAGCATTCACTCTAGAATTATTTTGAAACGTTGGCTTGAAAGAAGAGGGTTCTAATTATGTCAAGTAAATGTCTATGTTTACTCTCAACTCTCCTATTTTGTTGGAGAGTATTTTAGTAGGAAGTTTGGTAAATAAAACCCTTATTAGCATTAGATGATTATGCTTGACTGTCACAAAGTTGAAGACCATTATCTGATCTAACAATCTTAATAGTATCATTACATTGCGTTTCAATTTAAGCAACAATCTCTTTAAAGACAGGGAAAGCGTTGTCTATGAGATAACAAATTAGTTCATGTAGCATGAGAATGATCATCAACAACAGTAAGGAAGTATTTATATCCATCATTTATAGCATGTTGATATGGAACTCAAATGTCTACATGTATGAATTCAAAAATACATTCAACACTATAAGAACTAAAAGGAAAGGATTGTCTATGAAACTTTGCCTTAGGACAAATATAATAAACTGAATCAGAGTTAGTGTAAGAACATTGTTGAGACTCGTTATAATCAGCAATATAATAGGAAGAGGAGGTATGGGTAGATGGGTAATTTGGAGAGTGTGTAGGGATTGTGTGGGGTAGAGTCGGTGCTGAGTTGGACAAATTAGTTAGACAAGGGAATAAAAGAGATTGTGTGAGGGAGGGGTGATCATGATTTCTATGAGTTTGTTATGAAAATTTGTACTGGGAAGGTTAGCTAGCCCTCGAAGCCTAGCGTATGAATATACTGCATTGCTCATTACTTTCTCTTCTTCTCTGTTTTCCTTAATTGTTCACTACTTATTTCTCTTACACTATTGTTGAATACTAGATTGGGGCTAGTTAAGGCTTTGGATCCTAACAATTTGGTATCAGAGCAGTTGAGGTGCTGGGATGGTGGTAACCCGGATGGATTCTAGAGTTGATAATATTGAAAAGGAGATGCTGAAGTTGACGGAGGATCTGGGAACAGTGGATGAAAAAATGAACACGGTAGAGAGGAAGGTTGATAAAATGGTAGGGGATATTGCATCTTTGTTTAAATGTATGAGACAGATTCAAGAGTCCTTGGGACATAGAGGTCAGCAGAAGGCATCGCAAGAGGAAACAGAGGATATAACGGACTTGAGGAGTCAGGCTGAAATACATGTTGAGGATGAGCAGACGAGGGAGGAGAAGTCTCATAGAAGGGTGGAGATCCCTGTGTTGTACGGTGAAGACCCTTTTGGGTGGTTATTCAAGGTGGAACGTTATTTTGATCTGAATGGAGTTCCGATGGCTGGGAGGCTAGCGTTGGTAGTAATGTGTATGGAAGGTGATGCTCTGAGTTGGTTTTTGTGGAGAGAAGGGTGGTCGCCGATGGGTGATTGGCAAACTTTTAAGACAGCAGTAGTTCGACATTTTGGTAGTGCCCAAGCAGGAAATCCATTAGCAGCCCTCATGAAGTTATAGCAGTCTAGTACGGTGGCAGAGTACAATCGCGAATTCGAGATGGTGTCATCGATGTTGAGAGGGATTCCAGCGGAGGTGATGATGATAGCCTACATAAATGGGTTGAAGGAAGAAATAAAAACCAAGTTGCAATTGATCCAGACAGATTCGTTGGTGCAGCAAATGGAGATGGCTCAATTGACTGAAGGGAGAAACTGAGCTCTATGGAATTAGGCTACCCAACCCATCAAGAGTGTTAAAACCCAAATTGGGTTAATTGGGTTCGGTATTGGGGAAACGGGTAATAAAACTTATCCAACCCATGGAAAGAATCTAGCAACTTCTTCTCTCCCAAATTCAACGTTAGGAAGCCCTAATCGATTATTGGAGGGAAATCGATCTATGCCGATCTCAACAACACCCAGTCCAAGATTAAACACCTAACCTAACAGAACATTTGAAGGGCGTCGACCCAATTGGAGGGACTCTCCATATCCATTCAAGCGGTTGACGGCTGAAGAGATTCAACAGAAGAAAGAGCAAGGGATCTATTATCGATGCGATGCCAAGTTCGTACCAGGACATAGATGTGGCGAAAAACAATTCCACATCTTGCTGAAGGATGACGAACAACTAGAAGATTTGCAGGAGGAGGAAGTCGAATTAGTTAATCAGGTACTAACCCTTAAACCTGCTCTTGACATGGACGGGTCACACGTGTTGGAGGAGCTGGAGCTGTCGGCGAGTTCTGTATTAGGGATAACAGGGCCTCGAACTTTTAAAGTGAAGGGTAAAATTGCAGATAAGGAGTTGACAGTGCTGATTGATAGTGGGGCTTCCCATAATTTTATAAGGGAAGGTTTGGTGGACGAGTTGGGGTTGGTGGTGAGCCACACTAAACCATGTAAAGTGAGACTTGGAAACGATTGTAAAATCTAAAGCGTAGGAGTTTGTGAATCGGTGGAAGTGGTTATTCAAGGTACCTCCATTAGGCAAAATTTTTTCCCTTTTGATATGAGAAGTGTTGACATAATTTTGGGGGTTGAGTGGCTAGAAACTCTGGGGGACATACTCATTAATCTTAATAAGCAGGTTATGAAATTCATAAATAATGGAGAGAAGATCAAATTCTATGGAGATCACTGCCAGAGTCCTACGATGGTGTCTGTAAAAATCATTTGTAAACTTCTGCAGCAAGGAGGCATGGGTTATATGGTTGAGGAGAAAAATGATGTGGAGGTCGTAACTGAATTATATGAGTTGGAAGTTGTCCACAACCAAGAGGTGGAAGTGGCGGGGGTTACATAAGATATTCTAGCAGTGTTAAAGGAGTTTAATAAGGTATTTCAACCCATTTCAGGGCTACCTCCTCAGCGGGATATTGATCATGCTATTACTCTGGAACCAGGATCTAAACCTCCAAATTCCAGACCCTATAGATACCCTTTTTACCAAAAGAATGAGATAGAAAAATTGGTGAAGGAGATGTTAGCTTCTGGTGTGATTCGAACAAGCACTAGTCCAGTTTCCAGTCCCGTTTTGTTGGTAAAAAAGAAAGATGGTGGCTGACGAATGTGCATGAACTATAGAGCTTTGAACAAGGTAATTATACCTAATAAGTATCCAATTCCATGCATAGATGAGATTTTTGATGAGTTAGGTGGTTCGGTGGTGTTCTCTAAGATTGATTTGAAGTCCGGCTATCACCAAATCAGGGTTAAGGAGGATGATATACCTAAGACAGTCTTCCGAACACATGAGAGGCATTATGAATTTAGAGTCATGCCCTTTGGGCTGACAAATGCTCTTGCCACCTTCCAGTCCTTAATGCATAGAATCTATAAACCTTATCTAAGGAGGTTTGTACTTGTGTTCTTCGATGATATCCTCATCTATAGCAAAAGTTTGGCTGAGCATGTTATCCACCTTAGATTAGCATTGTAGGTGCTGGTAGGCAATCACTTAGTAGCCAATTTTAAGAAGTGCAGATTTGGATAGCATAAATTAGAGTATTTGGGGCATTACATTTCAGCAGAAGGAATTTCAGTAGACCCATCCAAGATAGACAACATTCAGAATTGGCCGATTCTAAGAGATGTTAAGGTCTTGAGGGGATGTCTGGGGTTATCGAGGTACTACAGGAGATTTGTGAAGGGGTATGACAGCATTGCAAAACCACTCACCAACCTATTGTGCAAGGATAAATTTCGGTGGTCAGCAGCGGCACAGAATGCTTTTGAAGTTATGAAGAAAATGTTAACCAGTACCCCAGTGTTAATCTTACTAGATTTCACCAAACCTTTTGTCGTTAAGACAAATGCATCGGGCACAGGTCTTGGGGTCGTGTTAATGCAAGAAGGTAGACCAGTAGCTTATTTAAGTCAAGGAAAATCCCTCCGAAATCAGCTTAAACTAGTTTATGATAGGGAGCTAATGGCAATAGTGATGGCAGTATAGAAATGGAGACATTACTTGCTAGGAAGGCACTTTATTATTCAAACGGACCAACGAAGTTTACATTTCTTAACTGATCAGAAGCTTTTGGGAGAAGAATAGCAGAAATGGGTTACTAAACTTATGGGATTTCAATTTGATATTCGTTATAAGACAGGTCTTGAAAATAGAGTGGCAGATGCATTATCCAGAAGAATCGAAGGGGAGTTGAAGGCTATATCCATAGGCTATCATGAAGAGTTGGAACACTTGGAAGACTTGGTACAAAAGGATCCGAAACTCAAGGGACTGATTCAGGATCTTTTAGTCCAGCCCGATGGTCATCCACCTTTAAATTGAAGGGTTCACGCCTTTTCTATGCAAACAGGTTAGTACTACCTGATTCTGCTCCACATATTCATAAACTGATTAGAGAATTTCACACTACTCCTTCTGGGGGCCATTCTGGTTTTTTTTGTACTTGTAAGAGATTATCTGGGGTTGTTTATTGGAGGGGAATGAAGTCAAATATTAAGCAATTTATTTTGTCTTGAGATGTATGCCAAAAGAATAAGTATCTAGCCTTAAAACCTGCAGGGTTGTTGCAACTCCTACCTATACCTAACTTGGTGTAGGGAGAATTGTCTATGGATTTTATTTCGAGACTACCTAAAGCCATGGGAGTTGATACCATTTTAGTGGTAGTGGACAAGCTTTCTAAGTACAGTCACTTTTTGGCTTTGAAGCGTCCATTCACATCTAAACAAGTAGCTGCTATATTCGTTCGAGAAGTGGTCAGATTACATGGCTTTCCTAAAGTCATTATATCCGATAGAGACAGGGTGTTTATGAGTGATTTTTGGTAGGAATTGTTTCGACAGTCGGGAACGACCCTTAACATGACTTCAACCTATCATCCGCAATCGAATGAGCAAATTGAAGTAATTAACAGATGTTTAGAAACTTACTTGCGTTGTTTTGCTGGAGAACGACCTAGAGAGTGGCCAAAATGGTTAAGTTGGGCAAAATTTTGGTTTAATTCTACCTATAGCAGTGCTATTGGAATGTCACCCTTTAAAGCATTGTATGGGAGGGACCCTCCTACCCTCTTTAAGTATACAGATGGTGGATCATTGGTGGAGGAGGTTAATCAGCAACTAATTGACAAGAATCAGATTTTGAATGAAATTAAATCCAATCTTGAAAAGGCACAACAACACATGAAGATTTATGCTAACCAGAAGAAAAGACCACTTACATTGGATATTGGCAATTTAGTTTGCAGCAGATTACAGCCCTACAGATTCAAATCCCTCACTTCTAGACCTAATGAGAAGTTGGGACCAAGATATTATGGTCCTTATCCATTCACAGTCAAAATTGGAGAAGTTGCCTATCAAGTTCAACTACCACCAGCAGCAAGGATTCATAACGTCTTCCATATTTCACAACTCAAAAAATCGGTGATGCCTATTCCTAATTCTCAGCCTCTGCCTATATGTTTGGATGAGGACATGAACCTACTGGTGGAACCGGAAACATTAATGCAGGTGCGCAAAAGAATAAATGGGGATTTGGAACTGCTAATCAAGTGGAAGGAGCTTCCCCACTATGAAAACACTTGGGAACTCTTTGACTTTATTGCCAACCAATTCCCTTCTTTCCATCTTGGGGACAAGGTAGTTGCTGGAGGGGGGATTATAATCCGCAATATAGTAGAAAGAGGAGGTATGGGCAGATGGGTAATTTGGAGAGTGTGTAGGGATTGTGTGGGGTAGAGTCGATGTTGAGTTGGACAAATTAGTTAGACAAGGGAATAAAAAAGATTGTGTGAGGGAAGGTTGATCATAATTGCTATGAGTTTGTTATGAAAATTTGTACTGGAGAGGTTAGCTAGCCCTCGAAGCCTAGCATATGAATATACTGCATTGCTCATTACTTTCTCTTCTTCTCTGTTTTCCTTAATTGTTCACTGCTTATTTCTCTTATACTGTTGTTGAATACTGGATTGGGGCTAGTTAGGATTTTGGATCCTAACAAACATCAACATATTTCATTGAGGCATAAGGAATGTGACCTAACCTGCAATACCACAAATTATTATAAACATTACAAATTATGCTACAATTATTCAAAGGGGCAGAATCAAGATTAGAAGTTCCACCACTTGTAAGTTTGTATGATTCAACACAATATAGTCCATCAGCTTCCCAATCAAAAAGCATTGCTTTGCTCATTGAAGGGACCTAAAGAACACATTGAGTAGGTGTAAACAAAAAGTTAGACGAAAGTTGTTTCATTAATTTGCAGCTTAAAGGAGATTAAACTGAAAATCAGGGACACGCAGTATATAAGAGGGTGATATCTGGGGATAACTTGACAGCATCAATGTGTTTAACTGGGGCTTTATTGCCATTAGTTGTAGTAATAATAATTTTTTTTTTGAAATTTTAAGAACTATATTAAATATAAACAGAAAGGTCTACAATGTACAAAAACAAAACACCTACAAGGTAGACAAAAGAGGAGGCATGCAACCCCACTATCTCAAATCACTCAGAACAGCCGAGACAAATTACATAGACTATAAATACCAGCGTCTTCTCAAGGCTAGTTGCAAAGAGTCCTGCTTATCGTTGACAATGATGGCCTCCCGTATAAAATTGACAATGCAGTTTGCCAATTCATACGGGCTTCTGTCCACTTGCTTATAAATGCGAGCGTTCCGCTCCCTCCACACTTGGTAAATCACCATTTGAAAAGAGGCTTTAATAAGGAAACCATCAAGTCTCCCACGATGAGTTTTACGGATCACTTCCTCCAGCACATCATTCCATGCATAGTACGAATCAAGAGTGCCTAACAAATGCAGAATATGGCTCCAAACCACTTTGGTATACTCACATTCAAAGAATAGGTGGTTCCTACTTTCATTTACAAGCTTACACAAAACACAAAGGGGATCAAAAGCACCAAACCACCGATCCTTAGTTCTCAGTCTATTTTTAATAGCTAACCACAAGAAGAAGGAAGCTTTTGGGTACAATACCTGATTCCACACTAGATTTGCCCATGATACCGTAGTGCCCAGCGCTCTCCCTAAGCCACGAGCAGAGGATGTAGAGAAGGCACCATTGGGGGTTGCTGTCCAATGCACCTCATCTGCAGCATGGCACAAGCTAATGCTGGTCATATAGTTGGCTAGTTGGTGTCCGAATCTGCACCTAAATAAGCGATCACCTTCTTGGACAACCCAAGCGAGAGAAGCTGTCTTAGGTATACGGTTCCGAACCCCCATTAAGTCAAGCTGAAGCCAAAGAGGACTCCGCTCATGCCAATTGTCAAACCAGAAAAAGGTGTTATCACCACTCCGGACTCTAACTTGAATTGAAGGATAAATCAAATCCCGCAGCTGAAGAAGACTTTTAAAGATCCACGAGTCATCGGGCCTCAATTGAAGAGACCAGAAACTTTGGCCCTTAAGGCGGTATGCTTGCAGCCATTTTACCCACAAAGCCTCTTTATCCACAAAGAGGCGCCAAATTCGCTTCAGAAGAAGACCACGTTGCAACATAGTGAATGAGAGGATGCCCAAACCACCATGCTCCTTAAGAATGACAACCTCACTCCACTTGACTTTCGCACCCTTGCTATTGTCATGAGTGCCAGTCCATAAGAATGCTTTGAGGATTCGCTCCATGTCTTTAATCACCTTCTTCGGTAGAACAATATGAGCCGCCCAGTGCACATTCATGCTATTCAGAACCGAAACAATAAG
>JANIHY010000208.1:6751047-6768661 GCA_027479065.1 Erythroxylum brevipes
GAACTCGAAATGCCCATACCTGCTCCTGAAAGCACTCTTAGGCACATCGGCCTCTGCTATCCTCAACTGATAATACCCAGATCTCAAATCCAACTTAGTAAACACCTGAGCCCCCTGCAATTGATCAGATGTTTTCTAATTAAAACCAAGACTAATTTGTTTAGTTGAAATAAAACAAAAGGGAATTTTTTTAGAAATTAGTTTCTAATTAAATCAAGATAATTAATTAGTTCAATTATATTTAAATTAGATATAAGTCTTTAAGTCAATTTGTATTATTCATATTTGAATATGATTAGATTAGAAATAAGTTTCTAATTGATTAGATATTAATAGAAAAATTTGATTAGTAAAATAAATTGCTTTAATTCTATGAGCATGAGCTCTCTATGTGTTAGACAAAATAATTTGTTTATTATTTAACATGTATTTAATGTCTAGAGACGATCTAACATAAAATATTATTTCAGTTAATAACATAATGCAAAAGTTATATTTTATAGGTTGCCTAGCTTATGCAGACGTTGAAGTAAAGTACATGACTTTGCTTACGACATTACTTCAACCTCAAGGCTAACTGTTATGAATGCTCTGGAATAATATGCCTAACAAGAAGACATAATTTTTTTGGTGATGACATTTATTAAAGAGGTGAATAAAAGAACGTTAATTAGGACTTTGTATCACATAAGTCTTCCAATGGAAATAGTAACAACTATTGTACATCGAGCTTCGTGAACTGTATCATGTGAACTCGTGAACTCATTTCTGCATAGGGTTCATTACCTGTAGATTGTTCGTAGCTTGTAGCACTATCAATATAATATGTTGTTTTATAATAACAAAGCCTTGATATTTATGTAATATGTTTACATGAATTTTATATAGGAATTTGTCTATAGTAAAGTAATTAGGATTTGACTGTTACATGAATGATGATTGAACACATTTGTAGACTTTTGATTTTATAAGCAATTGTGATTGAATTATTTACTCTATGAATGATTAATGTGACATTATCGTGCATATATATACATATTTCTTATTATAGAAACTTAGTGTTTAAAAAATGACTATTGCTTCAAAGAATATTGTTGCTAAACTCAATAGGGGTGAGAAACTCAATAGTGAAAATTATGAAATCTAGAATATGAAAATTCAGTATGTACTGGAGGATCAAGACGCTCTTGAACCATTAAACCTAACTATGGAAGTTCCTGAGGAGGGCATCACAACTCAATATAGGAGGGATAGTGATGCATATGAATTGTGAAAAAGGAAGAACTCTTTAGCTCGCATCATGTTATTGAGTAGCATGGATAATGATATCATGCATGAGTTCTTTAAATTCGAAACTGCAAATGACATGTGGTCTGCAATGACTGCTCATTTTGGAGGTGCTTCAGTGACTAAAGTGAGGTCACTTACAATTAAGTTTGAAACTTATAAGAAGCACCCAGATGATATAATGCAAAAGCATCTGAGGAAAATGTCCAACATGATTAGTGAATTATGTAATGTTGGTCATGAGCTATCTGATAAATAACAAGTGCAAGCTATGATTCGTTCATTGCCTTAGAATTGGTTGCATATAAAGATGCACCTAACTCATAATGAAAACATCAATACAATGAAAGATGCTACGAGGCATTTCATCTTAGCGGAAGAGTGTCTTAAAGCCTCAAAGATATCTTCTAAGGCATATGCAGTTAGTTCTAGCTCACATGAAGCTATGAACAAGAAACACAAGCATCATGGTGGATATAAATGGAAGAAGAATAAGAAATTCAATCACTCTCTTCAAGAATCCAGGAAGAAAAAATGGAACTAACTGGGAAAGGGAAAGCGTCCCTTCGAGAAGAAGAACATGAAACATGTGAAGTGCTATAATTGTGGTAATAAGGGCCACTTTGTTCGAGATTGTACCGAGCCTAAAATAGTACAACTTTATAGTATAAACATTTGTTCTGTGAATGTTTTTTGTTCTATTTTTCTAACTTAATCACATCCTTTGTGGATTGCAGACTCAGGAGCAACCAACCATATAACGAAGGATAGAGATGCTTTCGTTGAGTTTTGTAAACTCCCATATGATAATCAATGGCTTTATGTAGGTGACAATTCCAGAGTTGCTGTATAAGGAATTGGCATATGTAAATTGGATATATGTGGAGGACGACCCTCATCCTACATGAAGTATTATTTGTTCAATAGATTTGTAGGAATCTTTTATCTGTGTTGATGTTGGTTAGACTTGGATTCAAAATAAATTTCCACAGTAGTGGAATCGATTTGTATCTTGGATCTATTTATTATGGTAATGGTTTTTATGTGATGGTTTTATTATACTGTATGTATTAAAGGAAAATAATAATATTAGTTATTCATTATTTACATATAGTAATTTCAATAATGATGCAACTTTGTGGTATGCTAGACTATGTCATATTGGTCAAAATCAAATTAGTCAATTAGCATAAGAAGGGATTTTAGGTAATCTAAGTCAGGTAGATCTACCTACATATAAGCATTGTTTAGTTGGTAAAATGGCAAGAAAGTCATTTGGAAAGGGAACACGAGGTTTATATCCATTGCAATTAATTCATTATGACATTTGTGGTCTAATGAATGTAAGGACTAGATGTGGGGCAGTTTATTTCATCACCTTTATAGATGACTATACTCAATATGGTCATATTTATTTGATTTCTCATAAATCGTAAGCATTTGATTGTTTCATTAAATTCATGAACTTGGTCGAGAATCAATTAGATAAGAAAATAAAAGCATTACAAACTGATTGTGGACAATAATAATTGTCAGAAAAGTTCAAGGCTTTAGGTAATTAAAAAGGAATAGAAAGGCGATTAACAATTCCTAGAACCTTACAACAAAATGGTGTCGCTAAAAAACAAAATTGGATGCTATTAAAAATGATTAGGTCCATGATGGCCTAAGCAAATTTACCAATCACTTTTTGGGGTGATGCGTTGCTATCAGCCACCTATGTACTTAATTATGTGCCTTTGAAATCAGTTACTAGCATACCATATGAGTTATGGACTGGTAAGAGACCTGATGTGTCAAGTCTTAGACCTTGGGGTTATGCAACCTATGTTCTTGATCTCTCTCACAAACATGAGAAATTGGGTCCAAGAAGGAGAAAAGGTGTTTTTATTAGATACTCAAAACACTCAAATGGATACATGTTTATTAGTGAACAAGGTAATAAAGGTGTAACTGAATTTGAATAACGAGAAGTAACATTTTTAGAGAATGATTTTTCTAAATAAGGTGAAATAGGTAAAGATCTATTATTATATGAGTCGCTTGAACAGAATGATTCTGTTATGAAGAATCAAGATGAAGAACTTCAACCAAGTGGGTGCAATTCCATATAAAGGTTCTCTATGACGACTGGTTCGAGTGGGAGCAATCAGATCAATCATATATTTGTTTATGATGAACCTCATGTAAGATGAAGTAATCGAGGAATAATTCCCTGACATCATTTTGAGATTGAAGGAGAAATTAATATGATTGTTCTGCAAGAGGAAAAAGAGCCAAGGAATGTAAATGAGACTCTTACTAGCCCTGCTAAAGAAGAATGGATGAAAGCAATGAAAGAAGAAATGACTTCTTTAAGCTCAAATTAAGTATGGGACTTGGTTGATCTCCCTGAAGTGCATAAAGAAATTGGGAACAAGTGGGTTCTCAAAATTAAGCAAAAAGCTGATGGCAATATTGAAAGATATAAGGCATGTCTTATAGCAAAAGGATATACATAACAGGAGGGAATTGATTATGAGGAAACTTTTTCACCTGTTGTGAAGTTTGCTTTAATCCATCTTATTCTGGCTATAGTAGCTAGTATGGATCTTGAGTTACATCAAATTGATGTAAAAACTGCTTTTCTCAATAGAGAATTAGATGACGAAATCTATATAGAACAACCTGAAGGTTTCATCAAGGTAGGTCAAGAAAATAAAGTATGTCAACTATTAAAATCAATTTATCTCCTGAAGCAATCTTCAACAAAATGGTATATACATTTTCATAACGTAATCATTTCGTATGATTTTCAAATGATCGATGAAGACCATTGTGTGTATGTTAAGAGATCTAAAGATAAATTCGTGATTTTATCTTTATACGTGGATGATATATTGATTGCTTGTAATGATTGTGTATTTCTTACGCAAATCAAAGATTGATTATCATCTAAATTTGAAATGAAAGACATGGGTGAAGCAGCATACATTCTTGGAGTCAAGATTTTAAGAGATCGTTCGAAGAGACTGTTATCGCTTTCACAAGCGATGTACATTCAAAAAATTCTTGAACGATTCCGTATGCAAGATTGCAAACCAATTAATAATCCTATTGCTAAAAATGAAGGCCTTATTAAGAGAAATTGCCCGTCAATGCCACAAGAAAAGGAACAAATGAAGAATGTTCCCTACTCTAGTGCAGTTGGAAGTCTTATGTACGCAATGATGTGTACAAGACCAGATATTTGTTACGTTGTTAGGATGTTGAGCAAATATCAATCAAATCCAAGCTGGAAAGCATTAAAGAGAATAATTTTGTTCCTATTCTTTGTGTAAACTTTGCTTACCCTAACTACTGACTTGAGTCTCATTGCCTATACTCAATATGAGGAAAATGTCATACCTACTAATAATGTTGGCCTTTGGAAATTGTTCCAGAGTTATGGTCGTAAGTCCTCTTTGAGGGGATGACAATAAATTAAAAACACTTACTTTAGATTTGCAATATAAAAATTAATTTTCTTATAAATGAATGCTCTATAACCAAAATTGGTGGGAGACAAAATATTTTTGAAAGTGTCACCCTATAGAGAGGAGTATTGAGGTTCGATAATAGGGCAAAAGGAATCTTAGATATATTGGCCCCTATAAGATTACTGAGAAAGTGTATCTATTGGCTTAACATAAAAAGGAAACTTAACAAAAATAAATAAGAAATAAAACATGACAACATGAATGATGATAAATTGTACTAATGTGCAATTGTATTGATAATTTGTATGAATAAGTATTGAATATCAATATTTGGCTTATAAAAGTGCATTTTTGTTATATGGAGGCATATGTTACCATCTCAAAAAATTGAGATTGTGAGTAATTTGAGTTATATGAAGGAACAAAAAAAAAAGTCGATTATCAGACTAAGCAGTTAAGGAATTGAGTAATTCCTCTAGTAAAAGCTATTCAAGAAATCACTTGAGAGAAGAAGCTACTTAAACCATCTTCTATTTAAAAAATCAAGTAAGAATTTTGAGGACAAAATTTTTTAAGAGGGGAAGAGTTGTAATATCTTGCCTCCTAAAATTGTTGAGAGATTAAACTGTTAAATTGAGTCACATGAGTTATTTCATTTAAAAATTTACGAGACTCATTTCATTCACTTGCATAATATTCGTATGCACATATGAATTTAGAAAACATTGCAAGATAGTATATGCACTCAATTGACATCTTCTGGGGTAGGGAATGAAAATGAATGTGATATGAATGTGCATTCCCAATATTTTGCATTTTGATTTACCAATAACATGAATTGATGGATTATAATTAGAGATTTGGGAATTTATAGTTACAATTGAGTAATTGATGAGGTAATATGTGCCTCTAGTCTAAGAAAAATGTTAAAGAGCAAGACAAATTGATACATGACAATTTAGGTTGATTAAGCCTATGAAATGATGACATATGACATTGGAAATAAGTGACAAATGGCTCAGTTAATTGGATGACAGAATATGAGAGACAAGTGGCCATTTAAATTTGTGACAAATGACACTTTAGATTTGTGACATGTGAAGCTTTAGCATGGGGACATATGTAGCTTTACAAATGATGACATATGTAGCCTTATAATTGGTGACATGTGTAGTCTTACAAGTAATGACATATATAGGCTTAAATGAGTGACATGTGGAGTCTAAAGTAAGTGACACATGGATCAATAAAAGGATAACATATGTACTCATGGAAGGGAACACATGGACCAATAGAATAGTGATATATGGACCAATAGAAGGACAACATCTGTACCAATAGAAAGGTGACAAATGGATCAATGGAATGGTAACACATGTATTAGTTTAACCTTCTTGAATTTTCTAGAGAAAATGGATGAAAAAGGCAATAGAAGTGAGAGTGGAGGTCGGCCATAAGGTTAGAAGAGACAGAGAAAAAGAAAATGAGAAGAGAAGGAAAGAAAAAGGGAAGAGAAGAGGAGAAGGAAAGAAGTTATCAAGGTAAGTTGAAATTCTGGTTTCAATTTCATCTTTCTCTTTCGATCTATTTTTCATGTTCTTAAAGCACGAATTTGAAGAAACTCAAACAATGAAAGTTGTAGATATAGGTCTTAACTTGACTTCTATGAAAGTTTCTTGACAAAATAGTGACTAGAGCTCGATTTATGCTTGTTTTCCTAATACTACCTATGATAGACCCTTGTGCAGGAACCTTGTATTATTTCCTGATTTTTGAGGACCTTAAAGTCCAAATTAGTGAAAGTATAAAGCATGAAAAATGATTATTGATGTCTTATTAATGCTTTTGTGAAACTGTTTGGTTAGAAGATGTCTTTATAATGATTTATTGTGGTTTGAGTATTGATTGCCAGTTTGTTTCTTAACAAAAAGAGGACAGAATTTGGATGGAGATTATATTGAAAGGGAGATGTTGCTTGTGTAATTTTTGGATATAATATGACTAATGGAAGTCTAGTTTTAGGGGCACAAGAATCATGGAATTTGGATCTTTGTAGAGAGAGTTATTATTAAAAGAAGACAACTTGTTTATAAAGAAACTTTAGGAAGAAAATGATGTAAACATTACACATAAGGTTAGGTTAGCTTGATATTTGAGGAGACAATGAGTTGAACTAAAAAGTGAATTATTGACCTATTTACATATGTTATAATAAAATTTATGATGATTGATTAGGGATTGATTTGGATGTGGTGTTGGTATTGAATGTGTGGTGGGAATTTAATGAATGGATTGGTTATGTTTTGTTTTGATTTTGATGCGTGAAAGACCATAATTTGTGGACTACCAAATGAATGATTTGAATTGGAATTAGAGATGAATTAATGAGGAATTGAAACATCTTTAAAGTATAATTGATGAATTATCTTAAAGGTGTCAAAATTTGAAAGAAAAATGGAAGGAAAGTGAATGTGGTCTTTCAATTCACCCATCCCACGATTGTGGGAATTACTGCCAAACATTTCCACGATCGTAAAAAGGGACCAATACAATTCCCACGATTGATTAGGGATTAATTTGGTTTTGGTGTTGGTATTGAATGTGTATTGGGAATTTAATGAATGGATTGGTTATGTTTTGTTTTGATTTTGATGCTTAAAAGACCATAATTTTTGAACTACCAAATGAATGATTTGAATTGGCATTAGAGATGAATTATTGAGGAATTGAAACATCTTTAAGGTATAATTGATGAATTATCTTGAAGGTGTCAAAATTTGAAAGAAAACTGGAAGGAAAGTGAAGGTGGTCTTTCAATTCACCCATCCCACAATTGTGGGAATTATTGCCAAGCATTTTCACGATCATGGAAAGGGACCAATACAATTCCCACGATCTTGGGAATTGTATTGGTCACTTTCCACGATCGTGGAAATGTTTGACAGTGAGAAAGAATTGTATTTTGTGTTCTGGAAAGAATTGTATTTTGTGTTCTGGCTGAATCATATAAGGATAAGACACTATACATTGGTGCATTTGGACTTGATTAAGGCTTAAAATGAACTTAGTTTGATGATGAATCAATTGGTTAAGTGTTTGATGAGTTTAAGGTATTAATTGATGTTATAATTTAAGGAATGGATTGTTTGATATCAATGCGTATGAATTTGGGAAGTATGAGTTATTAATGGTATAAGGATGTTCCCTTGAATGCAAGTGTGATTCAAAGGATATTAACAATGTGAATTATTTATAAATGAATGAGAAGTGGGAAATTGTGTGAATATAAAGCTTTAGAAAAGGATTGGTGATCGTATGATTGATGAATTGAGAGTGATCAAACTTACTTAAGGTATAAACCTAATTTTAAACAAGTTATGTACATGTTATAATGAATGAATGGTCAAAACTTATGAAAAAGGATACAAACTCGGGATGGTCAATTGAGCATGCATTAAACATAATACACCTACATGCGCATGATTGAATATTCATTTGATTGAACAATTTAGTAATGTGTGAACTATGTGTGTATTGCATAATATAAAAGCGCAAATATACCAACAACATCCAGATATTGCCGGATCATCAGGGAAATAGCTTACTGGAGCATACTGTGAGTAACCTAGATGTGTGACCTCGATTAGAAACGTGTTATGTTCATATGGTTTTGATTAAACTTGATTTCTATATATTGAACTGATATAGATATAATTGTGATATTGATAATTCCAGACATTTGATATTGAGGATTGTATTGGAAGTGTTTTCAAATTGAATGCGCAAGATGGAAATTGTGTACTCAACTAAATGTTGAATGCCAGACTCAAATCCGATGACTGTGCTAAATGACTGTGCACATTGAATGAAAGTTATTTGTAGCAAATTATATGAAATAATGCATTCCATTACATGAATATGCATGATCAAATAAAGGAGTTGTGACTGGAGTAACCAATATGAAAAAGGGCTTCTCAGGAAATGTTCACAAGAGCCACATGCTCAGTTGATAATGAGCCCAGTATCCGCAATGGGTACGAGACAGCTATGAAATGAGCCTGATATCCGCAACGAATACGAGACAGTTATGGAATGAGTCTGGTGTCCACAATAGATACGAGACAGTTAAATAGATACTCGATCATAACAAAATAAAAAAGAAAGTGGAGTCTCATGTGCACTTGCATCCATAACCTTACATGTACCATGTGAATATTTGCAAAGAATTACTAAATTGAGTGGATATAATGATATGTTATGTTTGTGTACATGTTGATGATATGAATGAGACGAAATGAATGATTAAATTATCCTGAAATGATTACATGAAATGTTTGTATACATAATGAGCTCGTTGAAATATGATGACTACTACAATCAGGTACTAAATTCTGAATGATATGATATATGGGATTTGGTTTTGAATGATGTGAGATACTGATTGACTATGTTATATACTTATGATGTTATGTCTGTTTGAGTGAACACATCGATGATGATTTACTCACTAAGTTCGCAAACTCATTAAAATTGCAATGTCGATTTTCAGGTTCACAAGAGACCTAACTAGTTTAGCTGAAGTAACTTCTGCATTTGGATATGGGTCAGTGTTGGGATCAATTGTACCTACAAATGTCTTAATTATGTTGTATCAAGAATTGTATCTTTCAACTGTTGCATATTGTACATGTGAATTTTGGAAATATAATGACATTTGAGACTGTGCATGTTTGTGAATAAAAATGGAACAACATGATTATTGGAATGTTTTATGTTATGTGTGATGGATTAAATGTAAAATGAATTGATTTAGCTGTCTTAATGTGTCATTTTCATGGAGTATGTTCCCGAATATCCTTCGGTATGTCGAGTATATGCTCTATGAGAGTGGTATGTTACAATTACTCTGTTTTGATACTACTTATAAACTGTCATAGGATAATTCAGTCGGTAGTAATTGGATGCACTATAAGTCATACGGAGATATTTGAGTAAGTCAATAAAGGATTCATCACTCTCAAGTGATTAGAGAGAATGTTCCACTGTTCTTTATTGGTAGTGATTTATGGAATTCTCTGGTCAGAGTGAATTGATATTTGAAAAAGTGTTTTCAAATTTCAATTATAAATGAACTAATTAGCAAAAATGAACATGATTAGACTAAAAGAATAGATACTATATTCATACTCTGCTTAATTGGAATATTGGATGAGAAAAGGATTAAATTATACATCATAACCATGTATGGATAGGTTAAGTCAAATTACTTTGACATTTTTTTATATTTGAGTGCTTATGACATGTTGCTAGATGTCAATCCTAGCCTATGATTATGAATTGTTTGATTGGAGAATTAAAAATAAATTAAAGGGAGTATTAATTTGCCTAATTCTAATTGTGAATTAGAATTGTAATTTATAATCATTGTTAATATATTAGGAATCTAATGAGTCACACATCAAAGAGTAATTTATGAAAGAAAATCAGTTTAATTGAGTTAGACTTAACTATAAATTTTGAGAAATTTTATAGATCATATATGAGATATTTGATATTATTAAAATTAAATTAAATTAATTAGAATTAGAATATGATTTTAATTATAATTAAAGAAATTAATTTTAATAAAAAATTTAAAAATCCTAATGATTTTTATATTAATAGGAAGAACATTAAGAAGTTAGTACTTTTATTTTTCCTCTCAAAAGAGTCTTGTGTGGATATCACCAGAGGCTGAATGTTTTAATAGCTCATGGTTGACAAATGGAGAAAAGTTCTCGAATAAAGTATGATTTCTTATGATTTATATTTTTGTTTTATTCAAATTAATCAATTATCTGAATCTACTCAAAATTTGTAAAAAAAATTTATTTTTTCGTTACGTCAGTGATTCGATTACACTTGAATTCTAATAGTTTATAGAATTTCCAAAAAGGGCAAAAATGTAAAATGAGTTTACAAAATAAAGTTAGAAGAAGAATGGTGAAGTTGACAATCACAAGAAAAGCTACAAGCAAGAATTTGGCATTGACTACAAAAATTTGTTGGCTCCTATTTTAAGACTTAATATTATCATACAGTAAATTTTTTATTAAAAAATGATAAAATAGGTCGGGCTGAGCAACGATTAAAATAGCTCATGCTCAGCCTGAATCGGCACATCGTCACTCTTATATCGAAGATATACTGAACATATTCCTAAAATAGTATTAAAAGTGGTAAGCTGCTTTACCACGTGGAGCTCGGTGACCAACTTGACTAAAATGCCTATCTTTATTTCACAGTGGTCCAGTCAAAAGAAGTGTAATGGCTTCCACGTATGTGGCAGGCTTCTTTGGCACCAATATCGTAAGAGTCCGAATATACTTTTATAATTGCAGGCAGCATTTCTGTTGCTGTGAGTCCCTCCGCTTGGGGCATGAATTCCCACGTGGAATGGACCTACACAGAAAAGAGTTGTGCTTCCTATGTTCTTTTATTAGCCAGGTTAGTCCTCTGTTTGTTGGGTACAGATGTATCTTTACCCTGTACCTATTTTATCTTTTTTTAATTTATTTCAACCATCTAATAGTTGAGATCCAAAAGAGACAGGAGTATTAAGTAAAAGGGGACAGAAGATCTGCCCGATTTGTTTCCTCCTGATTTCACTGGGACCTATTCTTCTGTACCGGATAACCCAGTACCCTCTGTTCCCCTCCTGTCCAAACCCTTCATTTAAAATAAATGAAAGGCTTAGATAGGAGAGGAACAGAGGACACCAAATTATTCGGTACAGAGGATCCCAAGCCGATTTCACTGGCAATAATTTGATATCCTGAAAACTGTGATTATGACCACAATCATTACTGCTGCTTAAATCATGCTTAATCTAAGCTTAAACACAAGTACATACCTATTGATGGAGGCTGATCAAAAGGCCATTTGATACACTCTGATATATATCTTCTGTTTCCACCTGATCCTTCTGCTCATCGTCCCTTCCACTTCTGTTTCCACTTAGAATGGTCCAGCCCATGTGGCGTGGACCACTTTGCCCTTCTTCAATAATGGAGGAAAAATAGAAGGCAATCTCAATTAAATTTTATCTGCAAATTTATCTAAGGTTTATCCGATAAATATGAATCAGATTAAATGACACTTAAAACACCGATCAGAGTGTGCCAACGGGAAAAAGGTGTTAGTATCCGATATTAACGTTGCAATGATATCAAATCACAAGTTGATGACAGCGAAAGCATAAGACAGTGGAAAACAGTAGTGATTAAGACAACCACAGTTGAGTTGAGAAGATATGAAAGCACGGAATCTATCTATTAATCTTCACCGGACTAACATTATTGATCATATCTTCGATCAAACACCCCAAGGAGGCATGAGAAGATCCACCCTCCGTTAAAGCTTGCCTGCATTTCTTACTCATCTCCTTCACCCTTTTTCTGACCTCATTATCACCCTCCATCACACTCTTGATCCCTCTCTCTATCACATCAGCAGCAACGATCACAGTTGTTGTACTTGGAATCTCAACAAAAACGTTTCTTCTAAAATCCATTTTAATTTCCACCCCTAAACCCCATTCTTCCACCAACAGGAACGCATTCACTTGCTGCTCGCCGTAGATAGGCAACGTTGCTATCGGCACACCGTACCAGAGACTCTCCAACGTAGAGTTCCACCCACAGTGTGACACGAACCCTCCAATGGCTTCGTGTGCCAGGATGGCGGTTTGTGGGGCCCAACCTATTACCTTCCCAATCTCAGCCGTCCGATCGAGGAAGCCTTCAGGCAATACTTCATCAGGACTTAGATATTGCTTTTTCTCATTTGATGTAGGCTCACGTAGGGACCACAAGAAGTGATGGCCACTACGTTCCAGGGCCAACGCAATTTCTTTCACCTGGTCTGCACCGAAACTTCCCAAAGTCCCGAAGCAGAGGAACAGTACAGATGACGAAGCCTGTTCATCAAGCCATTGCATGATACTGTCCTGACTTGACGTCTCTTCGTGACTTTGTGTAAGTATAGGCCCCACTGGATATAAAGGAGGGGCATTAATGTCATCATGCTTAGTCAAAGTGTTGATTGCATAAGATTCCAACTCCGTGAACGTATTTACCACAATGCCCCTAGCTTGCCGAAACCCCCTTGAAGGTTGGAGAATAAATGTATAGAGCGAGTCTTTACTCCACATCATCGCAGGTAGAACCTTGGCAGGAATCGGAACAGTGGAGGTTGGTGGGGACAACACAATGTCGGAGCCCTCAAACTTCGTTGGATCTACTTTTTGATTGTCATGTAGAGATTGTATATATAACATGAGACCCAGATAAGTAGCACTAGAAGTAAAGAAAACGTACGATGGGAGTCCGAATTCATTGGCGACATCAATGAATTGCGTACAGAACATGTCAACAACGAACCCTCCAAGTTGAGGCGAGTCAGGGCTTGATTCGGGTTTAATGAGCTTGGAGACGGCTTCTCTGACAAGGGGCTTTTGGGTTTCAATAAGGGAACTCAGTGTCCTGTTGGAAGTATCATTGGGGTCGAACTCGATACTGGGTAACTCGACAAATCGGATACGACCAGATATGTTCTTTTTTGCAAGGGACTCCACAAACTTACCAGTTTTTGTGTCGAAAGGCATCTTCATAACGACAACGGTGAAGGAGAGCCTCTCATCCCGATCAATGAGTACTTTTGCCAATTCCACCGCAGATCCAATGTGACCGACACCAGGTAAAGGGACGAAGACCAACTCCGTTTTTGCCATTTAGTAATGAAAAAAACCAATATATAAAAAGATGACGAACTCCTCCGCAAGTGAGTAACTAAATGAACCTTTTGCGTTATGGAATACCAAGATGAGGAGAAAAAAGATAAGGAATGGGGGGAATTTATGTGGAAGAGGGGTAGGTATGGAAGAGTGGTAGGGACAGTAAATAATTGAATATCAGTATCACAAGTTCATTAAATGAAAGAGCGTCAATTTACGTGGAAGAGTGGTAGGTACAATAAATGAAATGAGTATCACAAGTTGATTAAATGAAAGAGCATAACAAATTATGTTTAATTTTGATATTATTGTAAGAGCCTACCTAACACCGTAACGCACAAGCGAGTTGGGTCCTATTTTTGTGAAAAGGAGATCTCATGCACGCTCATATTTGGCCTCCGCATGTGGCGTTGGTTATTTGGTTGCCTTTTTCAGCAAGTGGGGACGCTTGGCAAGTGGCTTCCGTAGTGACCGACTGCATCTTATGTTCCACTTCCAAACTCGACCAAGCCCGTGAGTGCTGCGGTGGAGTAATTGGGGCTACTCTATCCTTAATCAAAGTTTCGTTTTCAAGTTTTGAAAATGGAGCTGCACTCGTAAAGGAGAGCTTTGCTGTTTACAAGGGTTCAACCTAACTCGAATCTAAATTAGTCGATTGTCTATGTGGCGTCGGATATCGGATGGTTTACACAAACATACTAAGTGCAAAGCTTCTCCTACTGATCCCCGTCCAACCAAAAAGACTCGCCCTCCAGACCCACCCCCAGATCTACTGATTCTCCAACCTTCGAGTCAACCCCATCATGGAAACAAGGTTCTGGGCAGCAACTTGGCTTCCTGGAAAGACAAAGTTTTAAATAGGGAACGTACTAAGGCATTGGAGTATGATGCTCGGGAAAGGCTTCCAGTTGACTTAATCGCAGAAGGGATAGTGAAGAAGGATTTCAAGGATGACAATCGTCAATTCCCAACGTTTCAGGTAGATCCTAAGTATATGGAATCTCTGGAATCTCCATGGCGCCAAGCAGTTGTTGTAAAACTACTTGGTCGTAATATTACCTTTAGGATTTTATATTCCAAAATTGAGCAGCTACGAAAGCCATCGGGTGTTTTTGATGTTCTTGATCTTGGTCATGAGTATTTTCTGATTAAATTTGTTTTCCAGCCTGACTTTGAGCATGCGCTGGAAGGGGGTCCATGGCTGATCTTTGAGCATTATCTTAGTGTTCGACCGTGGACACCTGGGTTTTCAGCTGTCCACGCTACAATTGATTCTACTCTGGTTTGGGTTCGCTTTCCTGATGTATCGGTTCAGTATTATGATGCAGATCTTCTTATGGCACTGGGGATCGGTGTTGGTCGTCCGATTAAAGTTGACAAGAACACTACGCTTGCTAATCGTGGCCGTTTTGCTAGAGTATGTGTAGAGATTGACTTAGATAAACCCTTAGTTGGACAAGTTGAAGTTGATGGCAAGCCGTATTATGTTGAATATGAAGGGCTTCATACTATCTGTTTTCAATGTGGTAAATATGGCCACAGGGACAGTAATTGCTCACTTACTTGGCAAGCCATTCTGCTCCGGATGTGGAGGGTCGTCAACTGCAAGTCACTGATCAGGATATGGCTGCCAATTTACCTGCTGATACCACTATTGCACGGCCATTGGTTAATGCTCACCCATCTGCACCACTAAAGATTGTCGATGGCAAGCATGGCGAGACTCTTGGGTTAGGCTCCTGGATGATTGTCGAGAAGAAACTTAGAAAATGTCCCCGAGCAAAATTTGCTGCTGCCCCTTCGAAAAATCAATGCCAACACACTAATCGCTATTCAGTTTTACATGCTGAAGATTATGCGGATACTGCAGTGCATGCCCCTGCTGTTTTGGGGCATGACAATGAGCTCCCCACTGAGTTCACTTTTGATGTGGGCAGCACAAGTGGTGGGCTGAAACCGGATAGACATTTTAGACGACGAGCAGTAAACCATAAGCCTAAAAGGCCCCTTAGACCTTCTCTCCGAGATCATAATACAGAGCTTAACTCTAGCCCTAGCATCCCTACCGGTACAAGACTTGTACCAGTGACTGGTACCCCCTCTGCCGCACCTATCAGACCCTCTGGGATTTTGTCTCCCCTTCCCAATAATCCCCATCTTGTCGACCCCATTTTAGTTAAGGATATTGAAGCTCAATTTCGCCAGGTCTTTTAGAATTCCACTCCGCCACCTAACTCTTCAGCCCTCTTGCATGGTAGCTCCTCGAAGCCATGTCAGGTTACACATACCAATGATTCTCCTGACCCTGGACAAACCATTTCACCAAGCAAGTCTAAGAGCAGTGACGGTGGGTCTTTGGCTCCAATGGACAGTGATATAGTAGAGTTGAGCTCCGCAGTTGATGGCATGGATATGGATATGGGTCCCAGTAGTGTTGCTTGAGATGCTCTTGCCCTACTTTATACTCATGTTTTTATGATTAATAGTCTTAATATTTTATCTTGGAATTGCTGTGGAGCGGCGAAGGCAGATTTTGCTATTTGTGTGAAAGAGCTTGTTCGCAGTAATAAGGTAGATGTGTTGTTTACTATGGAACCCTATATCTTTGGAGTACGGGCAGCTAAGGTTTCTTCCACATTGGGATTTGAACATGTTGCACGAGTGGATGCTTTAGGATTCTCGGGAGGTATTTGATGCCTATGGAATTCTTCTTCTATTAAGATCGAGGTTCTGGTCTCACATCAGCAATTTCTTCATTAATTAGTTTTTGATGGAAGTGATCCTGCTTGGTTCCTAATGGCAGTTTATGCTAGTCCCCAGGCACAAGGACGAGTCTGTCTTTGGCAGGAGTTAGCTCGTCTTAGTGACATTATTACTCATCCTTGGCTTCTCATTGGAGACTTCAATGACTATGCATATGCTAGCAAGAAACGTGACGGGTCTTTTTCCTTGCCACGGGCTACAAAATTTCAGAAAAATTGGGATCGGTGTAATCTTTTGGACCTTGGTTATAAGGGGCCCCACTTCACATATTGCCAAAAGTATAATGGCTATTTTTCTACCTATGTTCGTCTTGAT
Organism: Erythroxylum brevipes; assembly: GCA_027479065.1. NCBI lineage: Eukaryota > Viridiplantae > Streptophyta > Magnoliopsida > Malpighiales > Erythroxylaceae > Erythroxylum > Erythroxylum brevipes. The sequence continues at coordinate 6,767,644 of JANIHY010000208.1, forward strand.
CGAGCGCTTTGTAATTCTGCTTGACGCTTGTTGTTCCCGGAGGCCTCTCTTCATCACCTACCTCGCACTCATTCTGATCATAACCCTATCTTGTTGAAACTATGTGGATATATCCCTCCTGCTTCAGCTAGGCCGTTTCATTTCCAGGATGCTTGGACCTTACATCGTGGCTTCCACCACGTTGTAGAGACGGCATGGTCCCAAGCTCATTCTTCCCTTGCTATGGCCTTACAAAATGTCCAGGAGGCCGCTCTTATGTTCAACAAAGATGTCTTTGGAAATATTTTTCAGAAGAAGCGAAGACTTTTGGCTCGGTTAGTTGGTGTCCAAAAAGCTTTAGGCTATAAACACACTGACTCCGTTGTTCATTTGGAGCAGGAATTGATCACTGAGTATAATGATATTCTTCGTCAAGAAGAGACTTTCTGGTATCAAAAATCTCGTGTGCAGTGGTTGCATAATGGGGATAGAAATACATAGTTTTTCCATGCTGCCACTATTTCTCGACGTAAACGCAACAGGATTGAACGCCTTCGTACTACAACTGGCTCTTGGATCACGGAGGCAGCTGACCTCCAATCTGAGGTATTAACTTACTTCCAGGACTTATTCTGTTCTACTAATGATATTTCTATGACTTTTCCTCAGTGTCCTGACCACCCCAGAGTCTCTCATGATGCAATTCGTTCTTTTTTGGCTCCTATTTCGAAAGAGGAGGTTTTTGCTGCTGTATGCTCTATGAAGTCTTATAAAGCCCCTGGTCCTGACGGGTTTCAACCTATTTTCTATAAAAAAATTCTGGCACATAATTGGAGATAGCATCTTTGGAATGGTTACTGAGGCCTTTACGCTGCGTTTGGTTGCAATCTCCAGTAGCTGCAGACATAACAGAACAGGACAGAATAGAATAGAAACTGGAGACAGAGTGGTGTTTGGTTGTAGTTGACAGAACAGAGAAAACTGTCTCTGTCTTATGGACAGAATGTGTTTGGTTGCAGGGGACAGTAAACAAATATAA
>JANIHY010000208.1:6818820-6829426 GCA_027479065.1 Erythroxylum brevipes
ATGTTAAGATATAAATGCGAAGAATTCTTGATGCTAACAAGTTAGCGGGTAATAATTTTGATGATTGATACTACAACCTGATAATTGTTCTCATGCATGAAAAATTTATCGATATGATCGATAAACCCATGAAAGAAACGCCTCTTGAGGGAATTGATGATGCTAATGCATTGGATGCTTATTTTAAGTATAATAAACAAAGTAATAATGCTAAGTGCATTATTCTGGCATCAATGAGTCCTGAACTCTAAAGATAGCATGAAGATATGAATCCTTCACAGATCATTGAACATCTTAAGAAGATATATGAGTCACAAAGTAAGACTGCTAGATATCAATTATCTAACTCCCTATTCAAGTCTGAACTGAAGCTCACATTTCATGTGAGATCCCATGTTCTTAAGATGATTGATCTTATAGAACAACTTGAGAAGTTAGATAATTTATTAGTAATTTAAGTCCTTTATCTTATAGAAAAATAAAGGACTCAAATTTTGACAAATATAATTTATTAGTAAGATTAAATAAATTTAGTATTTTTTAAGGATAAATATAGTAATTTATTTTTTAATAATAATAATTGAAAACTAAATTTTAAATTAAAATGTAAAGAAATAAATAAAGACTATAAAATTTAAAAAACATAATTACTAATTACTACGTGTAAGAATTAAAAAGAAAAAAAATAAAAAAATTCAGATCATTTATGAAATATACCATTAAATCTCAAATTACCTAAATGCGTCAATATTCACAAATTAGGAAGAGTGAAATCACGGTAGGTCTCACATGGATGGTCGCATGCAATAAAAAAAAGAGAGGGGCTCGGTGGATAACGAGGAATGGTTTAAATTCCTTACTTAAGACTCTCCCTTACGAGTGTTAAAAATTAGTGCAGCTTAATTAATTAATTAATTAGCTTTATCTTGTTTTACCTAGTCAATAAATTAGTTCCTATTTGATAGGTACTTGAAGTCGTGTTACTTAAGTCAGTAGTAGTGGGATTGTTTTCCTTCAAGTCGTTGGAGTCTTTTTAGAAAGTTAATGTTATTGGCTATATATTTGATGTAATTTCTTAGTTCAAGTTATTCAGAAAAGAAAGCTTTTAATTGTTGTTTCTTCTATATACTGTTGTATACTCTTTTTGTTTTATGGTATCAGAGCCAAGGCTTGAGAGGGAATTTTTTGTTTGTAGTATGGAGTCGTCGAATGGAGGAAACGCACAAAGTGGCTTTGAGAAACTTGTGGGCATAAACTATACGCATTGGATATTGTATATGGAGGCTTATCTTTAAGGCCAGGACTTGTGGGAACTTGTGGTTGGATCGGATGCAAAGATTCCGATTGACACACCAGATAATACTGAGCCTCGAAGAAAATGGAAGATCAAATATGGAAAGGCTCTCTTTGCTTTAAGGACTTCAATTAGCAAAGAGTTCATTGATTATGTTCGTGATATTAGTTCTCCAAGGCAAGTTTGGGAAACTCTTGAAAGGTTATTCTCTAAGAACGATATAGCAAGGCTACAGTTCTTGGAAAATGAATTAGCAACGACAACACAAAGAGGTATGTCAATTGCATAATATTTATTGCGGATAAAAAACATTTGTGCTAAGATTTCTGAATTGGATGTGGATGAGAAGATTAGTGAAGCTCGTTTAAGAAGATTTCTCATTCATGGTTTAAATAAGGAGTATAGTCTGTTCATCACCTTTATTCAAAGATGGGTGAATCGACCGTCAATTGAACATTTGGAGGGTCTGCTTTGTAATCAAGAGGCTTTGACTAAACAAATGGCCAAAGCATTCAACCCTGAATGTAATGATGTTTTTTTTCTCAAAAGGAAAGTCAACTGCTGATGATCACGATGAAGGAACGAGCAAGGATTATAACTCATAAAGACATAGGTCCATCAAGTGTCATAAGTGTGGAAAGCTGGGCCATATTAGGAGAAATTGTCGTGTAAAGCTCTCCAAGGTAAACACTGTTTGTGAAGATGAAGAGGAGGAACAGTTGGAATGGGATCATTGTTTCACGAAAGTGGATGAAGAAAAGGGCAATGTTACTGTCAAATTAACTCCAGATTATGCCCCCTTTAACAACCAAAATTCTGAGCAAGAGTAGATCATTGATTCTGGTTGCTCTCATCATGTAACTAGAAATAATTCTTTACTTTCAAAATTGCACCGACATAATGGAGAAAGAGTTATTGTTACAACTAATAACTCAATATATCCAGTAACAAATGAAGGAGTTGTGAAGATTGGTGTTAATGATACAAAAAGCATCAAGCTAAATGATGTTTTCCATGTATCAGGTTTGAAAAGAAATTTAATTTCGATTTCTCAAATTACCAATTGTGGGAAATATGTTTTGTTTAGTCCAAATGATGTAAAAGTTCTTGATAACATGAAGAATGTAGTTGTGGATGTTGTTCTAACTGGTGAGAAAAGGGTCCTTATTTGTTATGATAGTGGGAGAAGCCTATGTGAAGAAGATAAGTCAAACTGATAGCCCAGCAATTTGTACGCTCGATTAGGACATTTAGGCTATCAATTGTTGCAGCAAATTTCTTCAAGGAAATTGATTGATGGTGTACCAGCTTTACAAATTGTTCATGAAAATGTTGTTTGTCAAGGCATCCAGTTTGGTAAATCACACCGTCTTCCTTTGACAAATTGTTGAATCGAAGATCTACTATGTTTGATCTTATGCATACAGATTTGATGGGACCAACAAAAACACCTAGTTACAGTAGATATCACTATGCCATGGTGTTGGTGGATTAATTTTCAAGGTACACATGGGTGAAATTCTTGAAGGAGAAGAGTGAAGAATTATCGAAATTTGTTGAATTCAATGATGCTGTAGAAAAAGAATTCAGAAAGAAAGTCAAGTTTCTGCACAGTGACAATGGAGGAGAATACATGTCAAACGATTTCTTTCAATATTGTGATAATAATGGCATTTTGAGGCAAATGACATACCCCAATACTCCCCAGCAAAATGGAGTTTTAGAAAGGAAATTAGCTCATCTCATCTCTACGAGTCTTTCATGGGTACATGACAAGAATCTTCCTCAAGAGCTTTGGGCTGAAGCTATTCAATGTGCATCCCATGTAATTAATCGTTTACCTCCTAGGCCAGGTAAAGAAAAAACTCCTTTCGAAATTTTATATGGTATAAAGCCAACTGTAAATTATTTCTGTGTATCTGGTTCAGTATGTTATGTCCATATTGCAAAATTTAATCAAACCAAACTTGACCTAAAAGCCAAGAAGTGTGTTTTCGTTGGCTATGATTCATGTAGGCAAGGATGGAGGTGCACGGATCCAGAAATTAAAAAGTGAATCACTTCTAGAGATGTTGTGTTTGATAAAGTATCTACCTATTATTCTGCCCAAAATTTCTCAATTCAAAAAGTCAATTTGGATGAGTTTCAAGAAAGCCTGCAATAGATTCTTGATAGAGACTTTCAAAATTCAAACAATGATGAATCTTCAACACCAAGTAATTCAAATTCAATTAGCCTAGAATAAGGCAGAAGAAGGTTAGTAAGGGAGATAAGACAACCTAACTATCTTCAAGATTATGAGTTACAACTTAGTCACTGCAGTGTTACCTCATACTTCTTTATTGGAGCATTGGATGAAGAACCAATAAATTATGAAGAATCCAAAGGTCATCCAAAATACGAAGCAACCATGGAAGAAGAGCTTGAAGCTTTGAAAAAGAATGAGACATAGGAGTTAGTGCCAAAACTAGAAAACTGTGAGCCAATCACTTGTAACTGGGTTTATCGATTGAAGAAAAATTTCGATGGGACTGTTGATAAATACAAAGCTCAACTTGTTGCTCGTGGTTTCTCTCAAAGTTATGGATTGGATTATGAAGAGACATTCAGGCCAGTTGCTAAAATGATAACTATAAGAACCATTTTTTTTCTCTTGTAGCATTCAAAAATTGGAAGCTATGGCAACTTGATGTAAAGAATGCCTTCCTTTATGGCGAGTTGGATCATGAAGTGTTTATAGAACAAATTGATGTAAAGAATGCCTTCCTTTATGGAGAGTTGGATCTTAAAGTGTTTATAGAGCAACCTAAAGGATATATTTTGGAGCAATATCCTAGTCATGTTTGCCGATTAAAAAAAGGCATTATACAATCTTAAACAAGCATCGCATGCTTGGTATGGTAAAGTTGCTCAATACTTAATATTTTATGGCTTCAAAGTTTTTGATGCAAACTCAAGTTTGTTTATTAAATCAGAATCAAATGTGAATTTGTTGGTTCTGTTATATGTGGATGATATGATAATTACTGGCAATAATGAAACTGAAATTTCTAAGTTGAAAAATGAGCTTTCTGTTCGATTTGAGATGAAAAGCTTAAGAGAGGCTATCTGCTTTCTCGGTCTAGAAATTGAAAAATCAGATCAGGGGTATTTCATTTATCAAAAGGGTGGGGCAAGGAAGTTGCTGCAACGTTTTAGCATAGGGGAGTCAAAACCAAAAGCCACTCCGATGGAGTCGAATCTTAAACTTATGAAAGACGAAGGGAAACCATTAAAGGATGTCGAAAGTTTTCAACAACTTATTGGTAGTTTAATCTATTTAACTATCACAAGGCCTGACATAGTTTATTCTGTTGGTAGAGTTTCTCAATTTATGCAAAATCCAAGAACATCTCACCTAGGTGCAACAAGAAGAATTCTTCATTATGTAAGAGGCTCACTTGATTATGGTCTGATGTACAAAAGGCTAGAAAATTTTCTTTTAACTTGTTTTATTGATGCAGATTGGGCTAGGGATGCAAATGATAGACATTCAATTTCAAGTTATTGTTTTAGTTCTGGTTGTGCTATGATATCCAGGTGCAGTAAAAAGCAATTAGTAGTTGCTTTATCTAGCACTGAAGCTAAATATGTGGCATCAACTATGGCTGCACGAGAATGTACGTGGTTGAAGAGGTTAATAGAACATATGCTGTGCAAGATTGATTATGTTGTCCAAATTAATTGTGATAATGAAAGTGTTGTTAAACTTGCATCAAATCCAGTTTTCCATAGCAGAACAAAGCATGTTGAAGTTCGCCATCACTACATTCGAGAGAAGTGTTGGATCAAGAAATTGAGTTAAAGGGAATCTCTACAAATGATCAAGTAGCAGATATATTTACAAAGGCTTTGGTAAAGCCAAAGTTTGAAAGTTTCAGGGCTGCCCTTGGAGTCATTGATCGTAAGCATACACTAAGGGGGAGTGTTAAAAATTAGTGTAGTTAGCTTAATTAATTAATTATTTTACTTTATCTTGTTTTACCAAGTCAATAAATTAGTTCTTATTTGATAGGTACATGAAATCGTGTCACTTAAGTTAGTAGTAGTGGGATTGTTTTTTTAAAGTCGTTGGAGTCTTTTTAGCAAGTTAACGTTATTGGCTATATATCTGAAGTAATTTCTCAGTTCAAGTTATTCAGAAAAGAAAGATTTTCTTTGTCGTTTCTTCTATATACTATTGTATACTCTTTTTGTTTTAACAGGAGGTCTTGAGTTTGAGTTACGCAAAAGAAAGGAAGATGGGAAAATTTTCTTGTTGATGATCTTTTAACTCCTTGGGCAAAGTTCCTTGATCGGATCAATTACAGACGCCTCACTTATAGTGGCAGTGTGGGAGTTGAAGCTACTAGAAAACCCAAGGGTTGTTGAAAACTTAATACTGAGCAAGACTAGTGATCAATCAGTAGTTGACCAATCAAGTATGCGACGACTTATTGTACGCAGAAGTATACAGGCTACGTAGGAGTCTGATGAATCTTGAAGCTCCAGATTTACCTCCTCTAAGGTTCTTGAGGTAGGGTCTTAGAGGCTCAGGATTAGTCCAACTAAGCTGAGATACCTAATGTAATTATATAAAAAAAGGAGAATGGTGGGTCCATGTATTTAAAAGATGATGGTAAGAAAATATTTTGTGATTAATTATTGATGAATATTTACGGTAATTGTCTCATAAATTTTCTTTGCTTTTCGTTTTATCTTTTTAAAATTATTGATTGAGATTATAAACGAAACGTCATTCCAAGTGTTTACTTACAATATAATAATTGTAATATGATTTTATATAATTAGAATTTAATTTTAAAAATTATAAACTTTTGAAAATAAATAATAAAAATAATTTATCGTGTATCAGATTATTTATGATGTTGATTTGCCAATCATAATTTTAATTCAATCACAGCCCTTGTTAATTTACTAGGAAAATGCCAATTGTTGCCACAAATTAGGAACAAGATACAAGCTTGAAAACCCAAGAACGGCTTGATTAATATGATAATTAAGGTAGTACAGTATCAGATTCCAGTGCCACAATATGCTTTTAGAGGCATTTGAGACAGACTGGGCTTGGATTGACGAAACTTAAGATATTCAGAATAATCGAAAGGCTTAAACAGAAGCGGGTGTTGTGCGTCCACAAGCTCTTCAGGGACTTTCACAATGTATCCTGCTTTGAAGAATGAGAACAATCCAACAGCATATCTTGTTTCATTCCCAGACATCATACAACGATGTTCAGGACAGTGTAGTCGACCATTTGACCATGCCTGTACAAAATAATGAAGATTGAATTATAGTTTCCAAACCACAGTCGAAATTATGAGTAGGGTTAATAAATTAGCCGAGACCAAATTTTCAGGTAGGATTTGAGTTCAAAAAGATCAATACGAAATTGTTTTGATCAAATCTCAAATTAAAAAATCTAAATTTGATTAAAAAATTAATTGAACTTAATTTTAATCAATATGTTGCCGTTCTTAATTATAAAATGAAATATATATTTTTTATAACAACTAAACTTTTAAAATATAGATTATAGATTCTAAATATGAACTGTTATAGAACAACTTTAAGTAATACGAATATAGTTTTACAAATTATAATAAGCAATTACGATCTACAAAGTTCCTACTTCCAAAAGAAGTATAAAGTATAAACACGTATGTTTTACTTACGTTGAGCGATTCTCCACATATCACCACAACGGAGTTCGGTGAGGGCTTGACATTGATCCACTTGCCCTCTTTGGTCTTTACCTCCAAACCATGAACCTGATTTTGATAATTTAACGTTATGACACTCTTGTCGGTGTGAGTCCCAAGTCCAATGGTTTTCTCTGTGGTTCGGGGTTCTTTGTACTTTATCAACCTCAGGAGGGTCTTAGTTGAGTTCATGTGTTCCTCTAAGTATACCTCAAGCCCCAAGCTCTCAACGACCACTGTCCTAATTATTCCTTCTATATCTGATAAAATCTCCAAAATCGTTTGTACAGTTTTGCTGTGACAGAAATGATTTCATAAGACAAACAATCAATACAAGCTAAATCATTACTGTATCATCATAATATCCAATCTCATGAAATTGTAATACCTGAAACATGGATTCCCCTCAGGCCACATGATATTGGTGAAGTTTCCAATCTCTCCAGAAGAGGTGGCATCATAGATTCCAACGCTCTCAAAAAGTGGGTTTTGAGGGTATTGGCCAAGGTAGCCATGAAGAGGTTGAAGAGCACAAGAAGTGAGCTTTTTAGTTTCTAAAGGTAGATCAAAGAATTCTTTTAATGCCCCAAAAGTTGCCTTTCGAAGCTCTGGAGGTATTCTGTTGAATGAAGCCTCGAAGCAGCCACAGTCTTCAAGGGCTTTTCGAACTTGGGATTTAGCCGAATTCCATTCTGGAGTTCCCGTCTTCTTCAGGTCCAGTGTATAAAAATCTATGATTGGAATAGAATCTAGGTCAATTTGAGAATTCATTTTCTTTAGGTTTCCTGTTGCTGTGGCCAGGTGAATGAAGTAAAGAAACCTTTTGGTGTCTTCTTAGGAAGTGAGTTACTAGGTGAATTTATAGTACTTAGACAGCACACTTTAAAATCTAGTAACAGATTTTTTATTTAACTATAAAAATGTTTATTTTTATTTTTAATTAACATTTAACAATTAAAATATCTAATTAGAATAAAAATTAAATGATTATTTTCAAAAAATTATTTTTGTTAATAAGTTGTTAACATGATTGATATAATAACATAGAAATTATTATGAGCATGAGTTACATGGTTCTTTATCAAAATAATTTTTAAGGTTTTTATAATAACCATATTAATTAATTATTTGAATTAATTCAGTTATATGGTTCTTTGTTTTAGTCAAGATGATTTTTAAGTCTTTTATAATAAACATATTAATTATTTATTTGAAATTCAATCAATTGTTTGATATTTAAGAAAAGAAGATGTAATGTAATCTTTACAAATATTATTAGTCTTTACATTGCTTCATTAGTCATATAAACAAAATATTAAAGAAATAATCTGATTTTAAAAAAAATTGTACATTTAATTAATTTTTTAAAATTTAGATAATGAAATAAAAAATACTTAAGCTTTGAGACTTGTTATAGATTAGGGATGTACCTTCCTAAAAGGAGGCATGGCTTTTTCGTTCACTCTCTGTTGGTCTTTGTATTGAACTATTTTGTTTGATGATACTAAAAGTATTGTCATTTATGTAAGGAGAGAAATTAAAAAAAAAAAAAACTTTGTAATTTTTTATATTTTAATGAATTGTCCCTTAGTTTATAAAGTATACCATGATTTTGGGCTATTATTGTAATTGCAAATAATATGGGTGTAATTATAGATAATAAATATATTAGACTGGACCTTTTTTTCCCCATATTTGTTTGTTTATAGCACTCATTTGATGTATTAAAATATTTCCATGATGTGAGATTATTCATTAGAAGACAAATCCCTCCATTACTTAAATTGAAGTGGTCCTTGGTCCACACCATTTATTTAATCAAAGAACAAATTGGTGACAGTGGCAGATTATTCCAATATCTGAAAAATCGGACTGAAAGTTAGACTGGTAATATAAGAAACTTAAGTTTTAAAAAGTTTAGTCGGTACTAAATTATAATAAAATCAGCTAAAGATTAAATAAAATTAAAGAATTTGAAATATGATTAAAATATATTGTCTTTATTTATCGAATAATTTGAAGTTTAATTAAAAAAATTTAAATAAAAATTAATTGATTTATTTAAGTTTATAAAAATTTATTAATTTACGAAAATGAACCGATTGATTAATAAATTTTGTTAATTTTTAATAATAAAAATTATTAAGATAAATTAGACTAAACAATAAGGCAGTTAAAGATTTTTACAGATATTAAATTAATTAAATGTTTTAATCATTATTTGAGATTATTATCACATCACAATGTAGCAATATTAAATATTCAGAGACAGGTCATCCTCCTAATACTACATCAAAAGCGTTAACGGCACTCTTGACTCTACTATCAAATAATTAGACCTGACATCTTCAATGATGCTCATCTGGAGATAAACTAGAATAAGCTCACAAAAAGAAATAAGAACTGCGACAGCAACATAAAATAATAAGGACTCTATATTTCATATTTGGTGTCATCGCTGGAGTGATGGGCACATGATTTACAGTATTGATTGATCTATCTATTTTGAACTTCTGTTTTTCTAAAAAAATCGATCAACTAGAAAATGGTACATATTCCTAACAATGTATATTCTTATTAAATTTAAGGCCATCTAGTTTCCTTTTATTTTAAATTTTACAAATCAAACCACTGCAAAGTAATCAAGTAAATTCTTTATTTGTTAATGCAGAAAAAATGGTGAGATTATATGAATCCTTCAAATAATGGAAAGCTCTAAATGCAAAAGAAATATAAACGGAAACATACTAATTGTGTAATAAATTCAAAATTTACTATATAAAACTCCAAACACACTATAAAGTAAAACCTCAGGCAATTCACTAGAGATAAGAACAAAAAGTTGATAGAAAATATATAAACAAAATGAGGAGCACTGTGTTGATAGTTTTGGTTTTGGCTTTTGTAGCATTCGTATGTACCAGTAATATGGTGGAGGCTGAAACTAGAGAGCAATGCATAGAGGGTTGTGCACTAAGTTGCGAAAGGGTTACTAGCCCTTTATGCATTGTGACTTGTTCTCGTGCATGCGCCAAGTATCCTCCTTCGGCAGATCAAACACAGAGTCCCTAGTATGTCATAAGTGTTCGTTATTCTTTGAATATTAGAAGTTCATTAGAAGGAGTTGAACCATCGACAACTACTTGTGACTACAGTAAATTTATCTACTAAATTCAGATCAGAATTGAATTTTTATGTCGTTGTAGGTATCCCGAAAGTTTTATCAAACTAGTTTCCATGGAAATTTTACAATCCATTTTTATGTTTTGGGTGCAGGTAAAATCGGGGTTGATTCATACAATCGGAGTTGCGATGAGCTCCTGATAATTAGTATGTGAAGAAAACGTATGGTATTTTGATAGTTTTAGTGTTGCAATAAAGCTGATCTTGTTGTTTCTTTCAAAGTTGTATGTGGTAAATTTCATATCAATCAAAATAATGAAAAGTTTTGAGTTGATATTTTGTACATATAAAAAAAAAGGAAAAAATATATTTTAAATTCATAATTTTAAAATTTTATTACAATTAATTTAGACTTTATTTTTAACATTTTAATGTATAAATTTTTGTT
>JANIHY010000208.1:6922221-6932502 GCA_027479065.1 Erythroxylum brevipes
ACATTGGCTATGACAGTCTGCTTCTAGGATGCTTGATCATTTCCCAAAGCACTAGGAGCCTGTGAAGCATGCCCAATTATCTCAGTCGATATCAAAGTCAGAATCAAGCTAAGCCAAATGTAACCATATAAACCAGTATGCATAAACACAATTCAATCTTTTATCCTTAGTTACCTTCTCAAATTACATTTTGAGACTTATGGAAACAAGCCAAATTGATGAAACACCAGGTTTCAGCTGTCTGGTTGAGAATCTTTTATCTAACAAGGAAAAAGAAATAAAGAGTTTATAAGTAGGCAGTGGCATTCATTAAGGTCAAAGTCTGTATCAGACTGAGATATTATATGTACCATATATATGTATAGCAAGGATAAAAAATTTCACAAATATGGTGGAAGAATTGTTCAATGTTTCATACTGCAAATTTTGACACTCGTAATGATGCTCCATACATAGCTCAGTGCTAATACATATGGGAGGCAAAAGTAATATAGAATGGTCATGAATGTGGTCAAGCAAACTCGGAAATAATATAAACACGTGGTTGTTCAACAGCATAGGTAGGAATTGGTATGACTATCAACATGGTCAGCTCAGAATTGTTTGCTTCTTTGGTACGAAACTTCACAAATTCAACTATTACTAGGTTCTGTGTTATCACTTGCAGCCTTGACATTCAAACACCAATTTCACTCACATATTTCTCACCCTTGATATGTTGTGCAATTTTTCATTTGACAATATCGCTGCATTGTCAAACATTTCAGCTTTGACAATATCGGCATCTCTTCAAGTAGATCCAGAAAAAAGTAAAGTGAGAGATCTAAAAACAATAATATAGTCATGTCATCTCTCTTAACATTCTTTCTAAAATATTTCATTAGGAAATGAACTTGATGCATGTTGAAATATGAAAGAACATGAAATACTTTTGCTAGTCTATATCATAGCTCATCTGTTTTAACAAAAACCAGAAGGAAAGTACAGCAATAATGTTGTAGTAAAAGAACAATGTATCAAAGCAAATTTAGCATCTCTGGAAGGCAAACGAATAACAAGACATCACTTACCATAAGATCAAAACACATGCCCAAGAATCTATTTCCAGAGTGTCTCAATGATTGATTGGTCTGACTGCATGAATTCAAACCGTATTACTGCATGCAGAACGTTCAATACCCGAGAGGAACGTTCAATACCCAAGAGCTCTAAAACTGCAAGCAAACCTACCTACAAAATTCTGGGCAAATTGTGTACTTCATGCAGTTTACCTAATCAATAGAATTCCTTCACCTTTATTATCTAATCAATCTCCATATTCTGTTTTATTTAGTACTAACCCAGATTTAACAGATTTAAAGGTGTTCGGTTGTCTTTGTTTTGCTTCCACCAAAGAAGCAAATAGAGGAAAGTTTGATGCAAGGGCAAGGAAATGTATTTTTGTTGGTTTTTTTATAGGTACTAAAGGCTACAAAGCTTTTGACCTCACCTCTAACCAATATTTGTTGATTAGAGACATTCAATTTTATGAAACTATGTTTCCTTACCTTACCCCAACTGTCATTCCCAACTTACCTTCACCTATACTACCCATTCCATCAGCCACACTCTCTGGTGATTTTATTCCATCAATTTCATCAAACCAACAATATTTACCTACATAACCTGTCACTTCTCCTACTCTTCCTGACCCAAATCCACTGCTGCGTCGCTCCATAAGACAATCCAAACCTCCATCACATCTTAAAGATTATCACTGTCCTACCATTTCATACACTTCACCTCACACCTTCTCTATTGTTCTATCTTATGATCACATATTCCCTCAACATCGTATTTTTTCCACTAGGCGTTCTTCACTCAAAGAGACTACTATCTATAAGCAAGCAGTTCAATATCCAGAATGGAGAGAAGCAATGCAGAGAGAATTAAAAGCCTTAGAAGCCAATAACACTTGGGAACTTAAACCCTTACCTCCAGTGAAAGTAGCAATTGACTGCAAATGGGTCCACAAACTGAAGTTCAATGTAGATGGAAATCTCCAAAGGTGCAAAAGCCGTGTAGTAGCAAAAGGCTTTACTCAGCAAGAAGGCTTGGACTATACAGACACGTTCTCCCTTGTGGTAAAAATGACAATAATCAAAGTTCTATTGGCATTAGTCGCACAGAAAAACTGGTTATTACATCAGCTGGATATAAATAATGCATTTCAACACGGAGACTTACTTGAAGAAGTATACATGAAGGCTCCTCCAGGCTTAGCTCTTCCACGTGCAGATCTTATTTGCCATCTAAAAAAGAACATCTATAGTCGGAAACAAGCAAGCCGCCAATGGCACTCCAAATTAACATCTGCTCTCCTTTCTGCGGGCTTTGCTCAGTCACAATTAGATCACTCCATGTTCAAAAGGATAGAAGGTACATACTTTATCATCTTACTTGTTTATGTTGACGACGTGCTACTGGCCAGTGATAACTTGCAGCTCATACAAACCACCAAGGACTTCCTCAATGATGCCTTCAAAATCAAAGATCTCGGCCCTGTAAAATATTTTTTAGGACTTGAATTAGCAAGATCCTCTACTGGTATAAATCTGAGTCAACACAAATATACAGTTGACTTACTTCAAGATATCGGATTCCTGCTATCAAAACCAGCTGCCACTCCTATGGCTTCAGATCTCCAATTGTCCTCATCTGGCGATTACATCGTTGATCCCTCTTCCTTCCACTGCTTGATTGGAAAGCTCCTCTATCTCACCACCACAAGACCCGATATTTCTTTCGCCGTCCAACAACTTTCCCAATTTATGGCTACACCAACAACTTCTCATCTTCAAGGGACACATCGAATCCTTCGCTATTTAAAGCAATCACCAAGTCAAAGGCTTTTCTTCCGCCGAGACTCACCACTTAAACTATGTATTTTCTATGATTCTGACTAGGGAACTTATCCTAACTCACGAAAATCCATCACTGGATACTATATTTTCCTTGACGCCTCCTTGATCTCTTGGAAATCGAAGAAGCAACCAACGATCTTCAAAAGTTCTTCTGAGGCATAATATAAGGCTCTCGCTACCACAACTTACGAACTCCAGTGGATGTTCTATCTCCTTCAAGACATCGAGATCGACCATCTCCAACCGGCAAACCTCTATTGCGACAACCTCTCGGCCATACACATCGCAAAAAATCTGATCTTTCACGAATGAACAAAGCACATTTAGATCGATTGCCATTTTGTTTGTGAAAAGCTCCAGAAAGGTATCATCCATCTTCTTCCCATCTCCAACAACGTCCAACTCGTGGACATCTTCACAAAGGCTCTACCAAAGTCTTCTTTTCGCCATCTCCTACTCAAACTCGACGTCGACAACATCTACTGCTCAACTTACGGCGGCGTGTCAACCGACCTCGAGCTTGCGGCGGCGTATGAAGATAATTGAAAAAATGATCTAAACCTAGATAGAAAATACGATGATCAAAGGGTTATTAATGGGTCAAAGAGTTTTTGGTTAGTTTTGGGCTTGAAATAAAGGTTTTGGACTAATAGCCTAGCCCACTCTCTTCAGTCCAAATCTATTATTATTTGATCCGCTCCACTCTCTTTTTATTTTCCTTCAGATATTTCCAAAACTTTCTGTTACAATTCTGTTACAACAAACTACTCTATATATAGAGTAGAAAATCATGAAACAAAATTTGAGTCAATTTTTATCCTATTACATCTTTTGTCAAATTATATACAATTCTACTAGGGTACAATAAACCCCGAACAAAATGGCAATGAATGGCTTTACCAATCATTAACTCGCGCATGTCGGCACTTGCCTTTAGTACAGAAGAGTATGTGTAGGAATCGTATTTGATAGGAGGAGTGGATTCTTAAGTCGGGAGTAAAATAAAAGAGCTTCAAGGGGCATATTGTTGCAGATAAAGCCAATGATGATAGTTGTTATGAATAAATCCTTATTGCCGCATACCATTAATGATGAATCACAGGCCCTAAGGAGAAGCTCAAGGCTAAGGATTGTTTCTGAAAGGTTGAAGGATTATATACTGACGTCCACCTCAACTACTAACAGGTCAGAGAATGTTTAATGGTGTACACATAATGGGTCAGCTATTTGAAGGGATTTGGTACAAAAAGTTAGTTATGTCATTTTGTTATGCAATTTTTAGATTCTCTCTCCCATCTCTTTCCCTCTGATGTATTCTCATCCACTTTCTTTGTTTTCTTCGTTGAATTTGAGCAAATAAATTGTAAATTCCCATACTACCAAAGGCAAAATCCCATCGTTTCCCCTGATTTGGTATCATTGTCATTGTTGTTTTATTAGCACTCACTACATTGGTGCTTCCATTAATCCTCTGTCTAGATGGTAGAGCACCAAAACCGTTTTCGTGTGTTGGACGACAGCGTCAAGGATCTTTCTGATTCCCAATCTCTGCTTCGCAAAGATATGGACATGGTCGTTTCAGCAGTGGAGGACCAAAAATGCCTCCTTCAAGAGGTGCTTGGACGTGTTTCTACTCTCTCAACTTAGAAGCAGGTTTTCAGTTTTGTTGAGCACAGCGTGACCCGTCTTCGCCAGACTCTCTTCCTTCCAACCCTTTGGGTCATCACAAGTCGGCCTCGGTTCACGTGACTCATTTTTCGGTACTAATCCAGACAGATGGGTTATTCAAGCTAATCGTTACTTTGAGTTCTATCAGATTCAAGCTGAAGATCGTGTTACAATTTCCTCGTTTTATTTTGATGATGTCGCCGCCGATTGGTACGACTGGATGCATCAAAACCGGCAATTGATAGGGTGGACGATGTTCACCACCACCATTCTCCAATGTTTCCCTCACGTGAGTTGGAAGAGCCAGAGGACCTCTTAGCCAAATTGTAGTAGACCTCCACAGTGAGTGATTATCATTCTCAATTTGAGGCCATCACTAACTGGACAGTCCATTTACCCACCCACTTTCTTGTCCATTGCTTCATTTCTAGACTGCGATCTGATATCAAGCATTTTGTGGTTGTTCACCGACCCACCATATTAGATGAGGCTATGTCCCTAGCCTAACTTCACGAACAACACATCTCCCTACAAAAGGGTCTAACTCAACCCACCTTGGGTAATACCAAACCCTTGCTACCCACACCTCGATACCACCCAACCCAGTCCGTTTCTACTTCTCCTTCCCCCACACTCTCGATGGCAACCTTACCCAGTGGAACCAAGGATCCTTTTCGTCGTCTGACTCCTACCGAAGCTACTCAATGTCGCTCCAAGGGACTTTGTTATCATTGTGACGAAAAGTATACCTAGGATCACAAATGCAAGGCTAAACCCTAGTTATTGTTGTTCAAAGAGGATACCGAACCCCTTTCTCCTATCGATCCGGTGAGCTTACCCTCACCTAATGCCTTCGATGAAGAGTTTTCTCCAACGTGGCTGTCTTCTAAGTTGCACTCTTCCATCTCCTACAACGCCTTGGCTGGGGGTTATTTCATTTCCACCTTACGATTTCAGGGAAAGGTCAATAGGAAATCGATGCAAGTGTTACTCGACAGTGGCAACACGCACAATTTTATGCAGACAAAGGTAGTCAAGTTCTTAAATCTGACAGTCATCGCAACAACATATTTTTCAGCATTGGTTGGTAGTGGCGAGAGATTGGTCTGTACTAGCATTGTTCGACAAGTTTCCTTGGTTATTCAAGATCAAGAACTCCTTGTTGATTTCTTTGTTTTACCTATCCAAGGCTGGGATATGGTATTAAGAGCAACATGGCTTGCTACTTTGGGCCCTGTTTTAACCGATTATGCTGCCTTTGTTTTCGAGTTCACTCATAACGGGAGGCAGGTTCACTAGACTGGGGATACAACTCCTACTGCTCAATAGGTACAGTTTAATGGGTTGAAACGTCTGAATCAAATTAATGCTATTGTGGAGTTTTTCAGGCTCGAAATTCTTCCAAATCGCCCTTTGGATGTTTCCGTTGCTTGCCCTAAGATTTCGAGTTTATTAGCTACTTTTGAAGATGTTTTCACCAAGCCACACGGGTTATCCCCCTCCAAAGCTTGTGACCATTTTATACACTTGTTGTTAGACAGTGGGCCCATCAACGTGAAGCCTTATGGATACCCTCATTTCCAGAAACAAAAAATGGAGAAACTCATAGTTGAGATGCTCAAGGAGGGCATCATTAGGCATAGCTCTAGCCCATTTTCATCTCCAGTTTTGTTGGTACGAAAAAAATTTGGTAGTTGGCCCTTTTGTGTGGATTATAGGCGTTGAAAGCAATTACAGTTAAAGCTCGGTTCCCTATTTCCTCAATTGATGAGTTGTTCGATGAACTTCATGGCACCCAATATTTTTTGAAGCTTGATCTCTTGGCTGGTTTTCATCAGATTCGTGTTAAGGTGGGAGATGAAGAGAAGACTGCTTTTCGGATCCATGACGGTCATTACGAATTCCTCGTTATGTCGTTTGGTCTTACAAATTCACCTTTAGCATTTCAAGGTCTTATGAATGAGGTTTTTCGGCCTATTCTACGCAAGTTCGTCTTAGTTTTCTTTGACGATATCTTAATCTACAACCCTACTTGGCAAGCTCATTTGGAACGTCTTAAGTCGGTGTTGGACATATTGCGATAACATCAGCTGGTGGCTAAGCATTCGAAATGCCTTTTTGCCTCACTTTATTGCTTATTTAGGCCATATCATATCACAGCACGGTGTTGCTGTCACTCTTGAGAAAATTGCTGCCATTCAGGCATGGTCCATGCCATGTTCGTTGTAAGATGTTCAAGGGTTTTTGGGCCTAGCTGGGTATTACCGTAACTTTATTCGACACTTTGCGTCTATAGCTGGTCTGTTAATAGATCTATTGCGCAAAGATAGCTTCCAGTGGACGGATGAGTCTACTCAGGCTTTTATTGAGCTGAAACAGCTCTTGAGCACAACTCCAGTGCTTGAGTTACCTGATTTTACCAAGGCTTTCACAGTTGAGATAGATGCCTTGGGTACAGGGATCAAAGCTGTCTTATCCTAAGGCAAGCACCCTATTGCCTATTTCAGCCAACAACTCAGCAAGCATATGCAACAATCTTCCACATATCACCAAGAGATGTTCGCAATCACCCAAGCCATTGCAAACTGGCGTCAGTATCTTTTGGGGTGATGATTCACCATTATTACTGATCAACAACCCTTAAAAAACTTCACCCAGCAGGCCATCCAAACAACGGACTAGCAAAAATGGCTGGCCAAGCTCCTTAGTTATGATTTTGAGATCATTTACCGTCCAGGGAAGCAGAACAATGCTGCTGATGCTTTGTCTCGCATCCCAGCCTCTCAGTTCTTAACTCTTTCCCAGATTGAGTTTGATATTGTCTCCGATATATGTCAAGCTAATAGAGATCACCCTGAGCTACTATCATTGCAACAACGTTTGCTGCAAAATTCTCACGACCTACCTGGTTATGTGTTCAAAGATGGATTGTTGTTGTTCATGGGTCGGCTAATGATTCCCTCCACTTCCCCTTTGTGTGATAAGTTGCTTCTTGAGTTCCATTCTTCTCCTGTTGGTGGTCACACAGGAGTCGCTAGAACATTTCACCAATTAACATCTCAGTTTTTCTGGAAATCAATACGCAAGGACATTAAGAAATTTGTTGGGGAATGTCAAGTATGTCAGCAGATGAAATCTTCTACTTTGAGCCCTAAAGGGCCGCTTCAACCACTCCCTATTCCCAACTTAGTGTTTGAGGCAATCTCTATAGATTTCATTACTGGATTACCAACTTCCAAAGGCAAAACAACGATTTTGGTTATAGTTGATCACCTTTCAAAATATGGACACTTTATCAGCCTGCCTACCAATTTTTCTAGCCTCTCAGTTGTTGCAATCTTTGTCCAAGTTATTACGCTCCATGGAATTCCCGCTGAAAACGTTACGGACCGTGATGCTTGGTTTTTAAGTGACTTTTGGAAGGAAATTCACCGCCTATAGGGTACTACGCTTCGTATGAGCACCACTTACCATCCCCAATCTGAAGGTCAAACTGAAGCTCTCAACAAGTGTCTTAAGATGTATCTCTGTTGTTATGTCGCTGACAACCCCTCTTCTTGGTTGTAGATGTTACCTTGGGCAAAATTTTAGTACAGCACAGCTTACCAAACTTCAACCCAAATGACTCCTTTTGAGATCCTCTATGGCCAACCGCCTCCTATCATCCCTCGCTATGTTAAGGAAGCTACTGGTAATGCAGTGGTCGAAGGTCAATTGTTGGAGCGGGATAGGATATTGTCCCTGTTGAAAACAAATCTCCATAAAGCTCAGGCTTGAATGAAATTCTTCACAAATCAGCATCGACAGGAGGTCTGTTTTGAGGAAGGTGACTGGGTCTATGTGAAGCTGCAGCCATTTCACCAACATTCTGTTCGATTGCAAAGCCACAGTAAACCTGGTTGTCGTTATTTTGGGCCTTATAAGATCATTGGCTGGGTGGCACAAGTTGCTTACAAGTTAAGAGTTACCAGATTCTGCACACATACACCCTGTTTTTCATGTGTCAATACTCAAGAAGTGTGTGGGACAGCTTGATCAACAAGTTACCCCACTCAACTTAGTTGAATCCTTTGCTTCTTTGGATCTACATCCCTTGTCTTTGTTGGCAAAACGAGTGGTGTAGCGTGCTAATTCTTTGGTTGTGCAGTACTTAGTTCACTAGGAAAGCCTGTCTGAGCATGAAGCAACTTAGGAGGACAAGGACCATCTACTACAATCGTATCCAAACTTGAACCTTGACGTCAAGGTTGTTGCTGGGCCCCGCAAATCCCCTGCCCCCTCCTTGTCCAAATCTCCTGTCCAGTGCATCTTGGCCTTCCATTTATGTGGGTCCTTCCTGTCCAAATCCCCTGTCCAGTGCATCTTTCCCTTTGATGTTTTCTCATCCCCTTTCTTTGTTTTCTCCGTTGAATTTGAGCAAATAAGTTGTAAATTCCTAGACTATCAATAACAAAATCCCACAGTTTCCCTTAGTTTGGTATCATTTTCATTGTTGTTTTATTAGCAGTCACTACAATAGTGTTCCAGAGAATGATTGTTGGCTGGGGGGGTATTGTGTCAAACAGTTGGCACACAAGGTGAGGTTGACCCTCTAGGCAGAGTCTGCCGAGGTGAGAACAGATTGAATGCCGAGGCGAGAACGGATTGAAGGGGTTTTGAGGGTGGGTTCTGGGTGTGGTGAGAGAGTAAAGAGAGAGGGGTTCTGTTGATGGTTGCGGTTGCCGGAAGGGTCGATATGCGGTGGGGGTGTGGGAAGAAGAGAAGAAAATATGGAAGCCATATGGATGAGCTGACAGAGCTCTGCTTTTGGCCCTTACCCCATCCCATCCGTTATTGTAGTTAAAAGCTCAGTTCACAGTTTTGTCCGTTAATATGTTTTAAACAACAAAAATAGGAATGGCAAAAATTGACAAATTACCATCAAATTAAGTTTTAGATTGAAATTTAAAAAAAATCAAATTTTCAATTTTGTCATGTAAAGAGTGTAATAAGTTCTTTATGTCTCATTCTTTTCAATTGCTTGAACTTTCTCATTCCTTGCATGAATCCATTTCTCATTCTTTCTAACATCTTCAAAATTTAAAGCTTAATTTCTACAAGTGGACAAAACAACTTAGTATATTATCATAAATTCATTAACTACCAGAGTAGACATTCTTAGTTGTGATATAAAGGGCTTTGCTTTGCTCCATACTTCATGTAGAGTGACAACTTTCAAGTTTTGTGGGATTACAATTTGAGAGATAAACCACGCATGCAGCTACATTAACCCAAAACTCCTTAGGTATCAAATAAGTCTTGTAAGAGTATAACGAATCCCATGCTTTTTACAAATTTCTTAAATTCTTTAGAAGTAAATTATCCACTTCCTTTAGTTTTCAAAGTTTTAATCTCAAAATCCCTTTGAAAGGTCTTTCAATTAAAGCTTCTAAACTTGATAAATGCATCAAAAGCTTATAATTCAAAATTTCACTCACATTTCTATTATAATCATCAATGAAGAGAATAAAGTAACAGTTTTTACTAATAAGACTACAAACACCTACATGAACATTTTAGAGTAACTTGGTTACTCTTGAAATTAATTATATAGTTATTATAATATAATTGATTAATTATATATAATATACATATAATTATGTTATTATACATATTTAGTATAAATAAAATAAAGAATAATAATAAACATTTCGTACTATTTAAATACACT
>JANIHY010000208.1:7415556-7432959 GCA_027479065.1 Erythroxylum brevipes
TGTAAAATCAACAGACTGGAGTTAATTGTATTTATGAAAAGGGCCCCGAGTCCATTGAATGGTGTATGTAAATTGTTTCCGTATATGTTACAATGTGTATGTGTGTGTGAAGGAAAGAAAAAAAAGTTAATACTGAGTTTTGACTGACCGAGTGATGTAGCACGCCACCCTCGTGGGACACGGACCCGGATATCGCCAACGATATCGGGGTCGGGTCATACGGGAGTGGGGTGTTACATTTAAGCCAACTGGGACTAAACCGTCTCCTTCTCAATTACTTGGCCTCTTACGCCCACTGAACCCCAAACTAGCCACTACCTAGCCAGTTTTACCCCCCAGCCAAAAAAATATCCCTATCCAGAAGTTATTCAATGAATAAATGCAACAGAGAAGAGCTAAATAACTCTACTATAATTGTGACGAGAAATTTGTGCAGGGCCATCGTTGTAAGAACAAATTTCTCATAATGTCATTTGAGGATGATTGTCTAGAGGAAAAACATCCTCCCACTGATGACTCACTAGTTAATACCGTTGATATTACTGTAGGAAACACTCCACCGAAGCCATCTAAAATTAGTTACTTAACCTTATCTAATCTAGGGCTCTTCAAGACTTTTTGACTTACTGGACAATGTGCAAGCCAGATCATTCAGGTTTTGGTGGATGATGGGGCAACGAATAATTTTATTCATCCTAAGGTTGTCAAGCATTTAGGCCTTCCAATCACACCATGCCCTGGGTTCTTTGTCCACGTGGGTAATGGCGATCGGTTACGCTAGTCTCATGTCTACAAACAGATCCAACTGACTTTGCAACAACACTCTTTTATCATTTATATTTTTGTGCTACCCATTAAAGGGGCTAAGTTAGATCGGGGGTTACAATAGCTTTACTTACTCGTATCTATGCTCAAGAATTACCAAACCTGAACCATGCAATTTACATGGAACCAGCAACCAATTACCCTTCATGGTGAAAACCCTCCGAGCCCCTCTTTGATGTCCTTACACCAACTTACCAAAATTCACCACTCTGACTAAGCCACATCATACCTTTATTTACTCTAATCATGTTACCAACTCTCTATTTCCCAAGTTACCAGAACCCCACTTTAATATCAAATTGTTCTGGATCAATACCCTCAAGTTTTTCAAGCTCTTACTAGCCTTCCCCCATCTAGATCGTTTGACCACCGTATCCACCTTCTACCAAACTCCCAACCAGTCAACGTCAGGCCTTATAGATACCCCCATTTCCAAAAGAGTGAAATCGAGAAATAAGTGGTTGACGTGCTCAAATATGGCATCATTAAGTTCTTTTTCATCTTTAATGTTCCTCGTCAAAAAGAAAAATGGCACCTGGTGATTCTGCATTGACTACCGTTCACTGAATTCTATCACTATTAAGGACCGATTTTTGATCCCTACAATCAGCAAGTTATTAGATGAACTTCATAGTGCTATGATCTTTTCTAAATTGGATTTGATGACAGGTTACCATCAAATCAGGATGCCTGACCAGAACACCTACAAGGCAACGTTTAGGACTCATGAAGGCCATTATGAGTTCCTAGTTATGCCATTAGCTTGACAAATATCCTAGCCACCTTTTAAGGAGTCATGAACACCATTTTTAGGCCATATTTGAGTAAATTTGTATTTTTTATGACATTTTGATTTTTAATAGGTGTTTAATTGAGCATGTCCAACACCTCAAGCTGGTTCTACAAACACTAAAACATCATCACTTCATCACTAAACTACCCAAGTGTGTTTTTGGCACCTCGAGCATTGACTACCTTAGACACATAGTGGACCAAGAAGGCCTTAACCCTAATCAAAACAAAATTCATACAATGGTTTCATGGCCCTTACCCCAAATAGTTAAGGAACTAAGAGGGTTTCTTGGGACTTACCAGCTATTACCGCCACTTCATCAAATCCTATGTTGTCATTACAACACCACTCACAGATTGCTGAAGCATAACTCTTTTTAGTGGACTGAAGCAACTGATCTTACTTTCCAACAACTCAAATTTGCCATGTGCTCTGCTCCTGTCTTGACCTTGATCGATTTCGATCAAGTTTTTGCTATGAAAATCGATGCTCCAATGAAGGGGATTGGCATAGTCTTGAACCAGGACAAACATCCTATTGCCTTTTTCAGCAAGAAGTTGGGCCCCTACATGAGCAAAAACTCTACATATTCCAGAAAGCTATATGCAATCCTACAGACCATCCTTAAATGGCGTGAGTACCTGCTAGGTAGAAAATTCCTTATTTATACTGACCATCAGAGCCTCAGAGACCTAATGCAGCAAGTGACCTAAACCCTAGAGTAGCAGTATTACCTGAGCAAGCTCTTAGGCTTTGACTACGCGATTCTTTATCGACCAAGCAAGGAAAATAGACTTGCCAATGCCCTCTCTCATTCCTTTGCTATAATGCTCCTTTTGGAGGTTAGACAAGCTCTCAACATTGTGGACGACATCAGGAAAGAGAATCAAGCATCTCTGAAGCTTCAGGAATTGCATAGTGCTTCATCTTCCTGAGGACTATTAACTTATCAATAGCATTATGTTATTCAAGGGCAAACTCATCTTGGCTTTGGGTTCCCCCCTTCGAAACACTCTCCTCCATGAGTTCCACACTACTAAGCTCAATGGGCATGCTGATATTCTAAAGATGTACATGCAAATCAGCCAGAACTTTTGGTGGCCTAAGCTTCGAAAGGACATTATTTCTTTTATCAAAGAGTCTACAACTTGTCAGCAGGTGAAATACTGCACTATCCCGCTAGTTGGTCTTTTGTAACCATTACCCCCTCCAAGTCATGTATAGGAGGACCTAACCATGGATTTCATTACAGGATTGCCTTTGGCCAAAGGTTTGACTGTCATAATGGTGGTAGTGGTTGGTAGATTGACAAAGTTTGCTCCCTTTGCTACCCTACCTAATTCCTTTAATGCTTCAATAGTTGCGCAGAAATTCATTGATATGATTGTTCATCTCTATGGCTTTCCGAAATCAATCACCACTAATTGAGACCCACTTTTGTGAATTAGTTCTGGGTCAAATTATTTGCTCTCAATGGCACTACTCTTCAACAATCCACCGCCTACCACCCACAAATGGACGACTAATCGGAAACTGTCAACCTAACACTCCAACGATACCTCCTTTGTTTTGTGTATGAATTTCCCCACAAGTGGCTGCAGTATTTACTATGGGAAAAACTCTAGTACAATGCCACCTATCATACATCCATCAAGATGTCACCATTTAGGCCTCTCTATGGCCGCGAAGTGCAGCATGTTCCCGCGTATATACTAGGCATCACCAACATTAAGTCCTTTAACACTCAATTAAAACACTGTAATGGGCTCCTTAAGTTCCTCAAACAACAATTGGAACAAGCTAGGAACAGAATGAAACAAAAAGCAGATAGACACATACAAGAAATCTACTTTAACGAGGGGGATATGGTCCTAGTGAAATTACAACCCTTTCGACATCATTTATTGACCTCGAAGTGCAATTAGAAGTTGGGATTGCAATATTTTGACCTTACAGAGTGGCTCGTGCAATTAATCATGTTACTTACGAATTGGAATTACCTGCTAGGAGTCGCATTCATAATGTCTTCCATGTCACTCTCATCAAGTGCTTCCATGGATAACAACCCACTGGAGTCACTGCTTTTCCTCCATCTGCTTTTGACAATCACCCTTTTTGGAGCCATTGGTAGTGGTGGACAGTTAAATTCAAACGCTCCCCAAAGGTCAAAAGGAAAAACAGATATTAGTGCAATAGGTCAGGTTGCAGCTCGAGTCCTCCACCTGGGAGGATTTGATCTAGTTCAACAAAGACTATCCTGACTTGGACCTTGAGGGCAAGGCCCAATTCGAGGAAGGGAGTGATGATATAGTCCAAGAGGAGCAGGAGAAGCCCAACGAGCAAGAAGAGCCCAATGAAAGTATAGATCCAATAGAAGGATACAACATGGAGAAGGAAACCATTGAAGATGGCCTAGTTCCTCTAAGGCATAGCACTAGAGTAAGGCATGTACTAGCCAAGCTTAAGGGATCATTGCAGTAAAAATAAATAGAAGCACGTGGATGAGTGAGAGGTAGTTAGATTGAGAGAAAAGAATAACGATTTATACAGCTGCATAGAGCTGATTAGGTGAGGATGAGAATATATTAGAGCTTGTAAGGGATTTCAAAAGGGGAGAAAAAAAAGAAAATTTTAGAGATTAGTCTTCTCTTCCTTCTCCTACTCTCTTCTTAATTTCTAGCGTATCACATTCACAACAGAAAGAGCAATATAATTTTCTACTAATGGTGCCAAAATTTGGTGAAGTTGTTGCTTGCACCTAAATTAAATTATAAATTCTTGCAATACAACAAATATAGTATAGGAAAGTAAGGATTGATCCCACGAAAAATTCTAGCTCGTCAATCTTTGTGAAAGAGATATTTAAAGAAATGAAATTATAAGGATACGGAATTTTATGATGAAGAAAATAAATTAAATTCTCAAATAATAAAAAATTAGAAATAAAATAAATATTGATTTACAGATGTTTCCACCATTGAAACTATGATTGATCATTGATACAAAAACTAATTATTTCATCTATCATATATTCGATGTGATTTTAAATACCTATTTTTCTTAAGATTAGTTATTCAAAAATACGTAATTTAATTAACATTTATTGTTTAATAACTTTATATGTCATAAAAAATGAAGTAAACAATAGCTTTAAGAAAAGAAAGACCACTAAAGCAAGATAACTTAACATCTATGGTTGCATTTAATTTAGCTAAACGCTTTTCTTGAAAGTTAATAATTTCTAATGATATAAATTAAAAACTCCTAGCTGCTACAAAAATTGAAAAAATTAAACTTTTATGTGTTCAATATTTATTTAGCAAATGATGAATTCAATCAATAAGCTAATTGATAGAAATTAATAAAAAAATAAAAACAAAAAATTTGAAAACAATTTAATATACGAATGAATGAAACACTTAACAATAGGACTCAATTATCTCCCAATCTACAAAGCTCCAAAGGTTTCTACTCCCTTCAACGAAGACAAAGAAGATTAGCTAACAATGGCCATAACTACTACTAACATCTAGTGTAGGAAAACTACTCTAAAGTTTACTAAAGAGAGGAAAAGAAAACTTTGTGAAAAGCTGAAAAGTAGAGATGAAAAACTTGGAATGCCTTTGTTCCTTTATTGTTAGTCTTATTTATGCCCACTTTAATCTTATATTTTGTTGTTGTTGAGATATTTTTATTGTGATTCTTTAGCTCCCACAAATCATAACTTTATTTATTGTCATCTAGACCTGGTCAAGTTAAAATATAAACAACTTTGACATATTTTTCTTGTAAATTTGAATTTTGAAAGTTGTAATTTTCATTAAATGTGCCCACATCTAATATTTATGACCGTGGTTGTTAGCTTTATCTTTCCAACTACACCTTATTTTATTTCATTTTTATTTGTTTAAGTTTTAGATTTTCCAAAGGTCAATTGAAATCAAAAGATAACCTAATCTTTAAGGTATAATTAACAATCAATTATTGTCAGAAAATGCTACGTCATTTCCTTTCAGTAACAATTCAACTAAAGTTGTTAGTTTGTTAACACAAAGGAAGAGAAAGTGGAAGATAGAGACCATCTTTGTATGCTGAAAATGGAAGATAGAGACTATCTTGTCTTCCTTATTGCATTTTCTAAAGTAGTATGGAGCAAGATTTTGCATATAATTCTAGGTTACAACTATTTATATGATTGGGAACATAATTTGAAATGGGTCATTCAAAGCTCTAAGAAGAGAATCTCAAATGCTATACTCTATAAAGTAGCTTTCACCACTACTATATGCACTCTTTGGAAGGAGAGAAACAACAGAAGATTACCAACTCAGAAGAAGGCAAGTATCAGCTAGCTAACAAAATCATTAACTATAATAGAGTAACAATCTTTGTTAAAAATTTGCAGCATGCAATTACTCCTAACATGGTATCTAAATGGAAATTTAACTTGCCAATATGTTGATTTTGAATTATTCCCTGTAATGTTGTATTAGTTTTGTTCATAGTAATGAAAATTTTATTTTTTAAAAAAGTAATATCTAAAATGATCAACTATAATGGTCTTATCATTACTCTTTCACTATTTTATCATATCTAAAAAAAATAAGAATTTCTTATATTTTGGATCCAACTTCATGATTTCTTTTCCATTATACATCTTATACAAAGGCTTTCAAATATATGAAGGTTAGAATCATCCCTTAGCTTTCCATTTACGTCTGCATCGGTATCTTCAACTCACTTGCAATTGATAGAATATGATTCGCTATATAATAAGCAATATTAGATGCTTCTATACAAAAGACCTTATCTAGGTTTGTAACTCTTAATATTACTTTTATTCTTTCTAAAAGAGTTTTGTTCATCCATTTTACAACTTTTTATTTTAGGAGTATATACAACAATAAATTTTATTTTGATAGCTTCTTACTTACAAAATGCATCAAATTCATAGTTAGTATGTTCTCTTATATTATTTATCCTTAAATATCTTATCTTTTTTACCATGATCAAATTTAACATGTATTTTGAAAACTGAGAATACTTATGCTTTTCTCTTGATATAGTATGCCTAAAACCTCCTGAAATAATGATCAATAAAGGAGACATTATACTTTGCTCCTCTGAATGGTGGAACTTATGCTTATATCAAAATGGAGTGTCGTAAACTAATATGATACCTATATGATCTAAACTATGTCATCTTCATTTGTAGGTCTCGATTTCTCCAAATATTATGCTAAACTGCATATATTAAACTGCAATAGAGAAATCTTGTTTGCTCTTACCGAATGCTAAATAACATTAGAGAAAACTTGTTTCCTATCACCAAATGCTAAACTTCGTAAAAGAAAACCTTCATATTCTTTAACTGAATTCTAAACTGCATTAGAGAACCTTTATGGGATTAACAACTTATATCCCCCTACATCATGTTAAAATTCATTGATATCCATACTAAACTGTATGTGTCCCAATGATATAGGTTCAAGGTCAATCGATATATATGCCTAACGACCTCTAAAATGCTTAAGATATACAAAAATCTTAAGAATTTTACATATATTATGATAATGTGCAATAACACACATTATTGAGGATAAACAATGATCATCTTTATTGATGAACCACCTTACTGTCATAATACAACAAAATGTATAAATGTACAAATGTACATAGAGCAAACGTAATGACCCCTTGACTAATAGTGTTTAAGGACTTCAAAACAGCCATATTATATACTTGTTTCCCAAACTTAAGTGGGCCATGTCCTTCAGTTAAAGGATTAGTTAGCATTTCCTCAATCCTAAAATGCTCCAAACTTTAATGTCACCTTTTTTGTATTGACTCCTTTATGGTTAAATATTTGACCTCCAAATGCTAAGGTCCTATAATATTCTACGTTATTGTTATTAAACATCACAACAACAAGATTATCATAATACAACACAAAAAACTCAAAAATCAAGTTTATGAGCAAACCATATGCAAAGCAGCCCCATAGCATGAACTTTGCATACATAGTCAAGGAAGTCACACGTGTCTCCTTGACACTCTTCCATTACATTGTACCATCTACAAACTTAAGAATGTAACCTTAGGTGGACTTTTGATCATTCAGACATATAGTTAAAATTTGGATTCCCTACAAGGTTTATACCATTGAATTTTCTATATGTCAACATATAATCCTTGGTTCCCTTTAAGTATCTCAATACTAACTGAATTGCATTCCAATGGTCTAATACCTAGGTTAACCAGATATTGACTAAACAGTCTAACAATAAATGAAATGTCTCGCCTAGTACACACCTGGGTATATATTAGGCTACTAATAGCACTAGAATACAAAACATTCCTCATAACCTCTTTCTTTACTTCATTCTTTGGACACTATGCCAAAGGTAATCTCTCACTATGAGAGATTGGTGCTATGATAGGTTTATAGTCAACCGTATTAAACCTTTGTATCACTCACTCAATGTATGCACTCTATAAGAGGCCTAATAAGTGTTGAGATTTGTCTCGGTAAATTTGCATACCTAGGATAAAAGATGCTTCACAAAAGTCCTTCATATTGAAATGCTTGGCCAAAAGTTATTTAATCCCATGCAATATAGTCAAGTAATTCAATGTAAGCAATATATCATCCATATGTAATAATAGGAAGATAACTTTGCCCCCTATGACCTTGTAATACAAGCATATTTTAACTTTATTCTCCATGAAGTCGAAAAAGGTCAAAACCTCATCAAATGTAAGGTATTACTTTAGAGAGGTTTGATATAAACCATATATTGATTTGCTTAACATAAAAACCATGTCATTTCCATCTGGATCCTGAAATCCCTCAAGTTATTCTATATAAACCTCTTTATAAAGGTCTTTATTCAAAAAAGACAGTTTTGAGATCCATCTGATATAACTCTATATCATTATGAGCTATATTTGTGAAAATCACTCAAAATGTATCCTACTAGAATACGAGAGAGAAGGTAACTTAAAGTCAAACCTTTCTCCCTGAGTGAACCTTATTACAACTAAGCAAGATCATAAATCGTTGAACTTTATCTTGAAATCCTTAGGTCTTGAAACTCATTTACAACTGACGGATTTGCAATTCTGCTGCAAATCAACTAGCTCCTAGACCTTACTATGCTTCATGGTTTGCATCTAATCAGTCATTGCATCCCACTACAAATCTACATTGGGTCCAAAAACAATTTTTGTACAAGTAACTGGATCCGCAACACGTTTAACATCATTGTCTTTTTCACCAAATGGACTATGTAATTAGATGGGATAGCAAGTCATCTCACTCTAGCAGATCTATGAAATTGCAGTAGATCTTGTACCCCCAGGAACCTCCATGTGTACAGGTATAAGTTCTTACTCCTGTACAGGCATGGCATTGAGAACTAAATCCACTAAATCTAACTGTATAAGTAACGGGTACATAATAACTGTAATATCCTTCCTACTATCATCTAAAGGGTCAAAAGGCCCACTATCATCATAGACACCGTATTATAGAAGGTTAACTATTTATGGTTCCATTATTCTAGTCCCTCCTTCTCTACAAAAAAAAATCTATATTTTTAAAGTGGTTAGGATATTTCACTAAATAGCAATAAGAGAAACGAGCGTGCAATTTGTCTTTATAAGGATTATATTATTTTAGCAGGGTAGCCCCATGCACGAATGTGTACAAGGTTAGGTTTCTACCCTTCTATATAATCAAGTAGATTAGTATTATCCTGCATTGACTTCTTCATGTTCTTTAGAGTGCGGTTATTCCTTTTAGTAACACATCATTTTGTTCAAGACTATTTGGCATAGTGAATTAAGTCACTTTTCCAACTGATTCTATATATCTAGCAAACGAACCTTTTTATGTCCTGGAACACCATGTTTGTCATGATACTCTCCTGTACAGTCAAATCTGACTATCTTGATGAATTTTTCCAATTGTTTCTCAACTTTCAATCTTTAAGCAAGAACACATAAACTGTAATGGGAATAATCATTGACAAATGTCAAAACACATCTAAAATATGTCAAGGAGTTAACTTTCTTTTTTCAAAATTGATACAAAGATCACATATAAAATATGTCATGTAAAACCAAAATGAACCTTGTAGCAAGGCTCAGTAGATACATCCCTTATAGATATTACGTTCGCTTCTTCATTGCTATCAATCATCATTTTCTCCCACCCCTTATTTGACTCTATCCTAGATACGAACCCCTACATTGTGGAAGCACTATGATTAGATGCTCCACTATTTAGTCACCTAGAGCTTAATGTGATTATTGCCAAATTAGATTCATAAATTGATAAGTCAAGGAGTTACCTGATGGTCTAAGTCTTTCATTATAGGCCTCATAATGTTGGCTTCTTTATGTACACATGGCCTTTACTAGTACTGAATTGACCAACATCAGCTTGTGGAGAAGATTTAGACTTTTTTTTTACCTTTGAACTTAGCAGGCTTCACCTTTGCCTTTCCTTTAGTTGCTTCGAGGGTTATAGGAGTAACAATCTTGAGTTTCTCCTCCTTAGCAACACAATGGACAATCAAAGTATTGAAGTCCCATTCCTCATCCAATGCATAATATGTCATCACCAGATTATTAAATTTTAAAGGGAGTGTACCCAGAGTTTGGTGAACTATAAAGACATCAGGAAGAGGAATATTCATTATCTTGATATGTACTCCATCACTCCCCTTTCTCTCGCATACCTCATAGAGAATAATTTTTTATCAAGTTATTTATCTCAACATTAAGTGAGATTGTGTACTTTTAGGAGACATTATTAAGAAATTCCTTTATTATGTATGTGTCTAGAAGTCCACTAAGCATATGGTCAGGTATGAATCTCTTAATGGTCATACAACATAATCTGTTAGATTGATCTTAAGCTACATAAGCTACTTTATAAGCTCTCAAGCTCATAGATGTAGGTGGAGATAGCTTATCCATACGTATGGCCTTCGTATTGAAACCAGTCAGGATTTCAATAGTAACACTGATATTGTTGACAAAAAAGGTGACTGTAAAATAACAATATTATATTAAACACAAATGTAGTATAATAGTGATACTTGAAGCCATTAAATAGTATCTGTATCGAGATTCCAATCACACATATTTTGAAATACCTTTCTGTTGAATAAATAATATATGCAATTAGACCTTCACATAAAAATGATCATAGTACAAACCATAAGCTCTCATGACACTACCACCTTTAGGTGAATAGATTATTTCATCAACAACTTTCCTCCATCTAATGTCTTTATATATATCTCAAAATCTTATGTAAGGTCAACATCTTTAAGCAGAATAATCAAACATAAAACTAGAAACATCCCCTAACACGCAAGTAAAACAATTCAAAATACTGACTTGAAAGGCCACTTTAGTGATTCCATCCTCGTCAATACCCAAAAGGTCCACAAATACAAGGAATACATCTTTATGTTATCCTCACATTCTTTATGGGCATATGGTATATGACAATCTAACATCAATAAATGAAAAACCTAAATGTAGAGTCTCATTGTCACATATTAGTGTTAAAGATGTTCTCTGAAATTTTTTTTTGAGACTTTCATAGCGAAAAAATATCATTAAAGCACACCGAACACTAAACCGATTATCCGAGACATAAGAACCTTATGTAAGTTCACTGCACGAAAATTCACTCAAGACCGGATTCATAATATCTTAATTTCTTTTTCGATGACTATCATGTGATCCTGGACACTAAACATGAGACCTAAGATACGAAAACTTGAAGTAACTCCTTAAAGTGATGTTTGAAGTATGAATATTTATTCGAAATCAACTTCAGAATGTCTTAATTCCTTTTTCTAAAGTAAAATTACCAATATAATAAATCTAGAAAAATGGAAAAACTCATTTTATAAAATTTTCAGACATGAAAACTAACCCAAAACACCCTGAGGTATCACTACAAAAAATCTAAAAATTTTTGATTTTTTTTCCTGTAGTGGGTTGACGTCAGCATTGCTTCAGCAAGCTAACGTCAGCCCACTGTGTCAACCGCGAGTGGGCGTGGGAACATGTCAGGAATCCCACATCGGACAAATATAAGAGCATTCAACAATTTATAATAATGTGCGAACCTTCTTCTCTTGAGCTAGCTTTTGGGGATGAGTTATGCACTTCTAACATGGTATCAGAGCCAAGTCAATTTGTCTCGATGGTTTAAGGCGGTGCCCGGTTATGTCCCTTTGTCTAATATGTCCATTAGATGTCCAGTCCTGCTCTGGACTGAGGGGGGTGTGTCGGGAATCCCACATCGGACAAATATAAGAGCATTCAACAATTTATAATAATGTGCAAACCTTCTCCTCTTGATTTAACTTTTGGGGATGAGTTAGGCACTTCTAACAGAACAAGTGCACCGCAGATGCACCGAGGATGAGCCAGGTGTGTGCACCGCTGCAACTGGTTGGTGGGTGTGACGCACACGCCACATATGCACCGATACATGAGCCAAACACGTGACTCAACACTATCCACATGTGCTAGACATTATATACTACAGATGGTACTGTTCACAAGTTGGGCGCATGTACCACATGTGCTCGATGGTTCTCCATAACCTCTAACTATTGGGGCAATTATTGGCAAGTTCCGGGCCATTTTTTCACTTTCCTAGGCTCGTTTTCACCCAATTTCTCAAGGATAAATATATTTATACCAATTTCATGCAATAATAAGCACAAAGAAACCAAAAACAAAACTTTATTCTTTCAGAAACCTTATGGAGAAAAATAAAAAATCTTCGTTTTTAACCACCCGATCACGTTATCGTTTTGATACTAAATGTAATACGTAACGGGACCTTAGTTACGTATCCCAGATCGAACGTGAAAAGGAAATAAATGAAGAAATGCGGAAAATACCTAATTTTAGTTCTATATCTTCAAAAGAACTTTTTGAGGCCAAAACGAGCTCGATTCTACTACCGTCTTCACGAGAACTACTCATTGAGACGTGATAAAGTCTTTCTACAGTTTTCCCAAAACGTAAGCTCTCTTAACGGATCAGAGAATCATGATGCTTACGAATGACATGATCAATTGCAAGAGACTTTAACTTTTATATATTATATATATCTTCCATATTAGGTTTCCCTATTACAAGCTCGATGTAGGTGTGATCCACACTGATCGAGATTCATTTTCTTCCTAGACTTCGATCCAATAACTTAGATCATTTATTGAGGCACTTTATTATCTTTATTCATATCAAATTATATAATTTATCTAATAATTTATTGAAAAATCAAAAAATATAATTAAATATTGTCCAACTTTATGAGAAATGTCCAAAATGTCCAACAATTTCTAGTCATGGTAGGAAAAAAATTTGCAATTTCACCTAATGTCAAAAGCATAACTAGGAAGACCTCAAATTCTAAGATAAAATAGATCATAAAGCTACTTTTTGACCCAAAAAGTAGAACTAAACGTAAACTTGTTTGAGCAGTGATTGTGAGATTAGTCTAAGCACATCTTCGTCTATTGCATGATAGTGTAAATGGAGAGATGCTTCCTACTAATCTACACTATTAGGACGACTAATTTGTTTTTCCTGTGGATCATTGGAGGGGTTTTGCTACGAAGACACCAATCTTGTAAAATTGAGAAGTATTTTAACATTATTTTCTAAGTATGCTTTGACTGTGGTACCCTAACGAGAGCCATTCCGTAGGGGCCAAGTATTTCTTTTTAAAATATTATGTACATTACACTTAAAAGTGATACGAATATGATAGTTTATTAGTGATGTGATTAGTATTGCTGTCCTTATAAACAACAACAATAACAACACCTCTAATGAGAGTTTCGCCAAAATGTAGAGTTTGGAAAGATTTAATAGTTTGCAATCTTATCCAATTTAGTCGAGAGAATGTTTCCATAGACCTACATACAAGGCAAAATAATAATAATATAAAATATAAATAAATACCCATAAATATTAATAATATGACTGCTGCACAAGAGGTTAAAAATAATTTTCAAAGGTTTTAAAGAAAATTTTCTTGTTATTTGTATATTATGCTACAGTTAATGCTTTTAAAACGATATTAATAGCAAACTAAACTATAATAGAATTAGAATTTTGTCAATTTTTTATATCTGGACTATCAGTTTAACTTATGTAATGTCACAATTGAACAATTTAGATATATCAGTTGTTAATGTGGTTTTAAAAATAATTTCTTTAGGTATTAGTTAGAGGGATAACATTTTTTAAAACTTAACATTTCATAAAAAATCTAAAATCATTGTCTCTATTATCATACTTTATGAAACGTTAAAGTGTAAATTACGATTTTATCTCTACATATGATATGCGATTAGAGACTTTATTAATAAAAAGGATAATATGATAACATAAGATTTCAAGCACCCTTACCACGCCACATTATTTGAGTTTTAGTGAATCGAAGAGTAACTTTTTAATTTTCCTTAGTTTTAGTTTTAGTGAACTTGAAGTTAACTTTTGATTATCCTTATTTCATTACGAGTTATCAAAGTATCGCAGATGATTAAAAAAACAAATTCGAAAAATATGGTGATAATCTCAAAAAATTTAGGAGAATAAATTCAAGTAAAATCGTAATACTATGAACATTATCATAGGAATACACCAAGACGGGCAATTTACACAAATAAAGACTAGTTCCAACCACATAACTAAACATAAGGTAAAGACACAAAAGTTAATGAAAAGAGAAACAAAAATATGCATTAAGCAAAGTAATAAGACATAGTTATCGTGAGATACAGATACATGAATATAAGATGACAAGCCAATGTTGATCAAGATACTCTACTAGAACATGTCTTATTTGTGCCACAAGCTTTCAGGAGATTTCTGTCACAGACACTAGTTTGGGGGACCTCTTAGAGTGCTAACTGCTAACTAATTCCTTAGGATACTCAGAATTCAGCGCTTCAGGCACTGGCCTTCTCCGAAAATGAGCAGACGGATAAAATTGGTCAACAGAATCCTGTTTTAATTCATTGTAATAGTCTGCTTCTCGTAAAAGGAGCCGGTCGTTAAGCTTCTCCGAGGTTACCGCTCGCCCCTCTGACCCGGTTCCTAGTATCATGGAGGCAAGCATGAAGAGAAACATATATTGGGCTGCTGTCGGATTTGCCATGTAAGAATTATATAGGTGGTCAGCAAATCTTAGAATCAGAAATGAAGCCACATGAAAGAAATTTATGAGAAAGTAATAAGCTGGTTTATTAACTAAGATCGCCAGAAAAGAAATGAAGGATTTGACAATTGGACACAACTTACAGAGAAACGAGAAATTAAACAATCTCATGCGCAAATTGAGTCTTAGATTAGACAGGGACAAACTGTCATGGAGAGATACTTATGTGACGCAGATAGAAAGAGAAGATACATGGGACAAATAGTTCAGAGATTTGCCGATTAAATTTTGGTAGAAGATAGATTAATAAATTTAAAAGTATGTGAATAGTTAATTTATATACTTGAGAGTCAAGTTTGGACTGGATTTTGGCAAATTTTAAGTACATTTAAGAAAAAAGGGGATAATTAACTTGCAATACATGCTAAAGGGGATAATTATCATTTATACTAAAAACCATTAATGTGAAATTAGTTTAAAGTAAGGTTGGTGTATTTGATAAAACATTATATAGATAATTTATAGATGTAAAATAAAAGAAAATAAATATACTCAAAATCAAGGTTTGGATTGTTTTCATTATATATTAAATTAAAAAATATTTTCAACCTAAACATTTTTTTGGCCAACATAGGAGTTTACCTTTTTCAATAGTAGAAGGTTAGTTTTACTTTTTCATATTAATTTGGGGTTTTCCTTTAAATTATGGTGATAGTATTTGTACCAATAATCATCTAACTTGACTCGTTAAAATAAAAGATTCAAAAATCCAATGATCGTTGATGAAGTTTTAATATTATTAGATAACTAATAAACATCTTTATTATCCTTGTATAGGATTTCACATAAATGTGAACAAAACGCATTTTTTGGTCGGAAGGAAACTCTTGTCCCCTAGAAATATAGATATGAATGAAATAAAGGAAATCAAAAGCTCTCTTTCTCTCTTATTCATTAGGGTATAGCAAACAACTGACATTTCATCACAGAGAGTAATCAACCAAAGACAAATTGATTCGCAGTTCGTAGTTCGTACATATATAAGACCTCTACTTCAATCAGTCTGAATTATTTGATCGTGACTGGGTCCACAAGGTGTTTCTGGGATGCGACGTTTTGGTTTAGAATCAACAAAGCCATGTCCATGTGGAAGGAGGCGTCTGTAGTCAAGCTTCTTTGGATAAACAACTTGTTTCTCTGAACTACTGAGCTCAGAATCACTGAAAATATTAGGAGGAGAGCAAGATATCGAGTTGCAGCTGAATTTCCAATCTAATGCTTTAACCTGAAAACAATGTAAATATAAGTGAGGCCCGCATGAATATGCATTATTAACTAAGACTGCAAAAGTAGGCTGAGAGGATCCAGTAAACTCACCGTTAGGCTTGCACTTATGAGAAGTAATATCTAAGGAGGAGGAAAAAGAGGTAAAGTTTGGTGGAATGCGTTGTGAAATTATAGTGATGGCCTCTTTTCATTAGAACAAAGTTCTGTAGTCAATTCTTTCCTATCATTAGTGATTATTACTATTATAAATAGTAAAAAGATGACATTTCAATAAAATAAGAATTTATCTTGTTTGATAATAATGATATTACAAAAAATTGATTAAGTTTTTTTTAATAATTATAAGAAAGAATAATTTCAAAATACACTAAAAAATGCACATATGAATTGAACGTGCAACACGGTTCAAATAACCAATCTTAAGACTCAGACCAATTTGAGCTTTGAATCACCCTCTTCTTATGCTTTTACTCATAATACACCAAAACATTATTATAAGAACGTAATAATTCACATGATCATATGAATAAATTTCCATTCGCGAGAAAAAAAATAACGAATTTTAATGAAATAAATAATATCTGAAAGGATATTTAACTTCTAAATTTAATAATTTAAATACTATCAAAACCTTAAAATAAATAATTATAGATTAACTTAAAATATATCTTATCAATTAACAATTTATTCATTTTAATCAATATTTACATTAAAAAAGAAAAACTTTCAACAGTTGTAGCCAAAAAAAGAAAGAAAGACCTTTCAGAAAAAGAAAAAAAATGTTGATCATTTTAGAGTTGATTTGGATGTCTGACAATTCATATAATCTTTACATTAATAAATTTGCGTAGGTAACTACGTAGGGGTTTTTTCTCGACAGGATATGATAATAATCAGAAAGATACCCCCAAGAGTTAGGTCAACATGGAGTAATGGGATCTACTTACGAATTATAATTTATAATGAACAATCTTAATAAAATTTCATGGACCAATTAATGCTGTATATGTATATCATATTTGCGGAACAGATCATTTGTTCTCATAAATCAGTTCCTACTGTTCAGTTAAATATAACAATTACAGGTTTTGACGGAAATCAGTGTTTTGAAACTTCGGACCGGACATCGAGTTGGAGGCTTTACTGATTACTGGTTCGATCGGTTCTACCACCGATCGAACCGCTGTGATGTCATAATTATGCAATAATTATATTTAATTATATATAATATTAATAATATTAAAAAATACGAAAATATACCAAATAATATAAAATAAAAATAAAAAAT
>JANIHY010000208.1:7490501-7504299 GCA_027479065.1 Erythroxylum brevipes
TTATATAATTTGTATGTATTATTACTAAAATTTATTATTACAATTTATTCAAATTTATTATTATTATTATTATTATTATATTATTTGTATTTATTATTATTAAAATTTATTATTAGAATCCATTCATAATAAAAGTATCAATGAATTATATATTTCAAATCATATTAAAGACCAGGGGCATATTTATCATTTGTACTATTATTCGTTCTGTCCCCTGCAATCAAACACATTTTGTCATCAAGACGAAGACCGAAATTTCTGTTCTGTCTACCACAACCAAACACTTCACTGTCTCCAGTATTTGTTCTGTTATATCCTGTTTCGTTTCGCCTCCAGCTACTGGAGACAGCAACCAAACATAGCGTAACTAGCTTAGTCCGGGGCTTATAAATTTGGGTTGAGAAGCCTCCTTTGTTGTATCTAGGTGTACCAAGGGTCCACCTCTTAAGGAAACCGCAAGTTTGGATGTTGGGTTGGAGCGTAAAGGCGGGAAGAAACCATTCGTCTCTCAGTTTTCACAAGCAATGGGCTCCACATATAAGGGAAAAGTGGCAATTGGCAACTATGGCTTTCAAAAAATCATTTCTTAAATGATAAAGGACAAGAAAAGTTGGGAAAAAGACAAACTTACCCTTGGCATTTGAGATCTATTTGAAGTCCCCCCTCAGATCCTTTGTCTCATTTTCTCTGTTTCAACCCTGTCCTATTTTATCTCAATCTGGGACAAAATTGAGACAAAAAAAAAATGAGACAGAAGATCATGTCCCTTCCAAGACAGACCTAATACATGAACAAGTAAGGGAGTAAGCAGGGCATCGGCGAGCAGGTGCAATATGGAGAGAGACCGAGAGCATCTGTGAGTTAGACCTCCTGTTCAATTGACCCTCTACACATTGCATATTGGGTAACGAATGCCCATGTCTTCAAAATTAAAACCTTGTCCTCATGCACAGCAGCCTTCACTATTTAGATTAAATAGAACAGATGATATCTCCAATTATGTATTGAGAAGTGAATAAACCAAGTCCCAACTTCGGCATTTAATTTTCTGAACCGTGATCTACACATCCTTTACTTCTCCCTTTCTTTTTCTCTCTCTTTTTTTTTTCCTTCTCCCCCTTGGGCTTCTCCATGTGAGAAACCTGTACATAAAATAGAAAGAGATTAGAACGTTACCTCAACGAAAGTCTCTTAGTGGAGGAATCGTTCAATCAGGCTTAGTAACGCTAGCCAGAAAACACACAGGACCACAATCCACAAATGCATATTGATACCTTAGTATCTTTACTTACA
This sequence comes from Erythroxylum brevipes, assembly GCA_027479065.1. Classification (NCBI taxonomy): domain Eukaryota; kingdom Viridiplantae; phylum Streptophyta; class Magnoliopsida; order Malpighiales; family Erythroxylaceae; genus Erythroxylum; species Erythroxylum brevipes. Next base: position 7,491,795 of record JANIHY010000208.1, read on the forward strand.
ATATGGGATTTCCACTCGATGTCAGGGTCCTCGGGGATTCCAGTAGGCTGAGACTGATTGCCAACATGGTGAAATATATGGATAAGTACAGCAGCATCAAGAGCTGCATATTCCAGCTGCAAAATGTCATCGCTTCAGCTTACTTGAGTTCTTACTAGAAGTCAACTAAAGATCAATAGATTTGGTATCATTTCAGCTCTTACAAATGTATAACAAACACACTCAAATCCAGGGAAAGTAAACATTTTGCCAATGGAACTTTGAGATAGACACACAAGGTTTGATTCCGGATACAAAAGGAAAATGCCAATCCAATCTCTGTGAATCATCCAAAACACTAGATAAATAATGCAACACAACAAGCTATTCTTTGAAAATCTATCACCTCTACAAAAATACGAGATCATGCAAGTGTATAGAAGTGGAGATAGCCTTCCTTTTAATTTATTAACATGAGAACATTTACATGTCTAGAGTGATAATATTACATTTACATCTCTAGAGTGATAATATTCAGAATAGTAACATCATATCTTCTAGAATCTATCAAATCATAATGGAGAGAAAAGGGGTACTTGGTTCTGGCTCAAAGGTCTTTGTTCCCAATTGCTGTTTCGTCTTGTCTTGTTCAAACCCGCTCCCAGTATTTTCTAATTAGTGGAAAACAGAATATGTTAGGTAAAAAGGGGATTGTCGAGAGATATGACAGGGAAAGGAGGTGATGGGAGGATTCTTATCTTAAAATTTACCTTTGAAAGCCCTGACAGGCCACCTTGTCGTTCTTTGAATACATTCTGAATGTCCAGTAACATTTCATAATGCTTAAAACACTTCATCTCTTCGTAAGAATGAGCTAGCTGCTTTATATCACACAGGAAGTTGTAACCTACAAATCAATAACAAGCATTAATTTAGTATATGCATCTTCTAGATTCTTCTCCTCTTCTCTATATATTAATTATCACGTCGTCAACACAGAATCAGAGATAATTTAGAATAATTAAAGATTCATGTCTGACAAGGAAATGAATCACATGGTATGGGTCATTATTAGAATGGCCCAGTTACTCCTAGTACTAATCAAGCTCAGTATAAGAGTTTCAACTTCTCACTGTCCCTAGTTCCTACAGTAAATGACTCTGGAAACTATACAAGCAGCATGGTAAAGAGGTTCCTATAAACATAGAGATATTTCCATCCTAAAAGACCTTAATTTAATACATGGGCAATGAGGGGTTCTCAGAATGTGTATAGAAAAAACCTACCCAGTTTAAGAATTCTAGGGGACTGCAAAATGCGAGTTAGGCTGCTGTCTAGTGAATCAGAGGCATCTCGAAATAACTTTATCAAGTCAACGATGAAAACTACCTTCTTAGAAGCAATTTGCATAATGGAAACCTGAAAAATATATAACTTGTTTGCATCAAAGAAAGAAACAATGTGAAATGATAAAACGTTTCGACAGTTATTTGATGTAGAGTTTGTTAAATTGATCACACCACTCCAAGTTAAAAGAACTGATGTTCTAGCTTAACTTTATAGCGACCAAAGACAATCAGAACAGAAGAAAGAATCTTTGTACCAGGTGACACTAAAGCATAAAATTGAAAATGGTAATATAAGCTTCTGAAGATCAATCTACAGAACAAAATACTTACAATTTGACACCATCATACTCCTTAGTTCTACATTACCAAATCAAAGTTCAAAATCTGTAAAAGAATGTACAAAACAATTGATCTGCAAAAGAATATAGAGACAATTCGGTATTTACCTTGTTTGGTTTGCGGCCCTTTGCATAATTAGGTTTCCATTCACAATCAACACCCACAACTTTACAATTCTCAATGTGCCACATTGCATCACGCAAACCATCAACTTCATCGACCCAAATAACGTCTTCAACATTTAACTCATTCAGGTCTAAATATCTATCATGCAAAAGGCATGACCCAGGTCCTAAAAAGCACAATGTAAAGCACCGTGAGCATTCCTAATATGACTAATTGAAGAGTTGATAACCATCACCTTGTAAGCAACTGGAAACAAGACATGTGGAGTAGTCCAACATAGTGTTTATGCATATGCTTCTTCATCCCTAAGAACAGAGTCAACACCTACTGTTCCCATAATGGTTAAAGTAACAATGTGCAACAATAGAAAGTTTCTTCAACATAAAGGCATTCCTTGCTTGGGCTTAAATCAGCTTTTTCTCAGTCCATTGATGAAATTGAAACCAAATATGTGAGTGAAGAGTAAAACTCTCAAAAGAACAAATTATAAAGGAATAATTTTTACTTTCTTAGCCATCCAAAACTTGAGTTTCCTGTATGAACAAGCAGAATGAGGTTTTTATGAATATTCCTTGCTGTAAAGTAACTCTCTAGAAAAGCATATTAAAAGCCTTTTCAATTCATTATAAACAGAAAACTGTAGCATACAATTGCACACATCTTGTTCATTGACTAAATGCATTGTGATATGCTTAGAGAATTTAATAAACACAAATTAAAAGTCCTTTATTTTCGTAAATTGGCAGGCATAACTATTTACAGATTACTTTTCCCCATGCACCTACCAAGATTAAAAATCCCAGTAGATACAGAGGTAATCCTAGCTCCCTCTACACCAGGCTAAACCCTTGGTGGTTGAATGAGATCATGTTGAAGAAACTATTTTGGGTTCAACAATGAAAACCATCATAAACACTATAAACAGTTGACATTATGCATTCTATTCTAAATTGTCCAAATTCTACAATTAGTAGTTGCACTGAAAGGAAAGGACACGAGTATTCATTTTGAATTTAGCATCTTCATCTGTCAAGCTCAGATGTGAACATAAATGAGAAACAGTAAAGTCTACCTTTTGGTATGGGAAATCCTTCAAGAGAGTAACGATTGCAGAGTTCATCAACCTTCTCAGAGTAACCAGCTTCCATAGCCAAGTAAATCTTTAAAATTAAAAATTATAACAAACCATCATCTTTAAGTTGATTTTACTTTCAAGGAAAGATATCAAAAATCATAAACAGTTAAAAATGGTAATCATCCTTTTCCATTAACCTTCTAAACAGAAATCAGCAAAACTCAAATATAGCTTTAAATTACAGGTGTACTGAAACATATTTGCTCTAGAAATCATGTCCTAAACCTGCCCTAATGAAGTCAATATAATCCCAAGCTTTTTCAGATGGAAGGAGAAAAGGCAATAGAAAGTCCTAACAAACACAGGGCAGACACCATAGTTACTGAAGAGTTGGAGCACTTATCTCATAATCAACCCCTAGGAAAGAAACCACAAGGAACTTCCATTCACACAATTACCAAAACAATGTGGAAAGAAAAATAGTTTAGAATCACAGAGGTTCAGAGACCTTGTGGTGTGTTTGAGAGCAAGTCTTAGAAATGAATATATGGTGGAGAAAAATAGATACTGACTAAATGCAAGAAATTCAAAAAAAAAAAAAAAAGCAATATGTTTTCATGCTTTTGAAGCATTAAACATCATAAAAGAACACCAAGAAATGATGACAAGGTGACCTAGATTATATTCCCATTGTATAGTTGTTACCATTCTAAATCCCTCCTTTCTTTCATGTTGTTGATAAAACTGCTAACTTCTTTAATTCAGACTGATATTCAAAGAATCATCGTCAATTCAAACAAGGGAACAAAGTATCAAATTCTGAAAATTTTTAAATGAAATAATTGCTGAAAGACTTCTAAATTAAATCCCGATACGTATTGGAAATAAAGTTGCAGATTCAGGGAAATTAGATTACATATGTGATATTTAATCATCATGCATGTTAACGTCTGCTCACCAAATATTGAATAAGCTGCTTAATTCCATGTGTTTTTGCCTCTGCAAGGTCCCATAATGGTTTCTCAGCTAATTTCTTCAATAAGCTTCAAACAGTGCAATTTTTGAATTAGTTTGCCTGCTTTTATAGTGGGGGGATCAACCTCATAACTATGAAAAGAAATAGCACAAGCTATAGCAGATGAAGTCAATAAATAAAACCTTTCTTTGCACTTCTGGAATATATTTGGGAACTCCTACCTCATATTGTTTTTCTTTATGATGTCATACGCTTGCTGTAGCATGTTCCTATCAACATATTCGTGCACAAGTATGCACAGCATCGACTTGCCCATAAAAGTTGCCCATTTTTCAGCTGCTTTAAATTGTTTGTTATCCATCATCATGACAAGGAAAGACTGCCCAGACTGGCGGATGGAGAAGTGTTCTAATAGTGTGACAGCTGCCATATATGATCGATTTTCTAACAATCTGAAAATATATTGCTCCACAAATGTTTTGGCTACATCGATCCCATAAGGATTTGCAGCATTAACTAGCATAAGGCTTCCATGATGTCTACCAACTTGATGTCGAAAACTTCAGTTACCTTCAGAATAATTTTCTCATCAAGGTTAACTATGCCACCTACCATATTTATGAATAAGTGATTGTGATTGTGATTATGATTGTGACTGTGGAGAAAGAAAAATATGTAGGTTGTGCCACTTGAAGGGTGTGTATTAGGTTCAAATGCTCATTAGTTTGATTATGAGAGATGATTGATATATGATATTGATATATAATACAGACTGATCTTAATTGATGGTTGGAGATATGTAGGGTCATTGTTTGATATGTATATTATTGATAAGATTGTGACTTTGGATATATTAAGTGAAGTTGATCTATTGGTGATGCTTGGCTCCTCCTAGTCCTTTTAGACTAAGAGGGCCTTATGACTACATGGGTATAACTTTATAAATAAACCAATGGTGATGCTTAACTCCCTTTAGCAATTTGAGGTTTAGTATTATAAGGATTTACCTTAGAGGCTAAGTTCCTATAAATATTTCTTTTCCACAATTTATTGTGTATTGCATGTGATTTGTTGTGCATAATATATGTGTGTTTATACTAATATAAATTGTATATTATATGAGTATGTTATTGGGTTTTGTAGGGCAATATGAATTTACTTAGTGAAGCATGACCCTCCTTAACTCTATTTTTCAGGTCAGCTACCACCAACTTCGCAGTAATGACTTTGACAAGCATCAGTTGTAATATATTGACATCTACGTATGCTTTTCACTTTTTTTTATTTGTACTTGTACTATAGCATCTGCAGTGATACGAATTAGTATGCTGAAAGCTTTTCTTCTTATGCACGTTAACACATTATTGTACTTACTTTGTCAGTATTTACATTTGTTCATATCGTTATTTATTTTTTGAGATTTTGCATTTATTTCTATCACTAATAGTTAGGCTCACATGCAATCTAATTCAGCTTTATAGTTTTACATGTCTAATACGTGTCTATTCAGGCAATATTCTTTCAATAACTGAAAAATTTTCAGTTTCATAATTTAACTATTTTAATACCAAAAGAAAGCTCCCACTAAGTACAAAAAATTTTATAACTACAAGAAACTCAAATTCTCAACGAATCTTAACAAATTTGAGAAAATTAATTTTAGACCTAACCTTTATTTTCGTTAGTCTTTAGTAACACAAGCATTGATTAGCAATGAGACTATAGAGCTTTTGCTCTTGACATTAGAGGAGTCTAATGTTGGTAGTGGGGGTGGTCAGCAACTCTCATTGGAGGCAATGAATCCAAGATTTGAGCTTTTCCTAAACTTTTCTCAATTTTTGTGATGATTATGGCATTGTCATAAGATGAAATAGGCATGATTGTGGCGAGTATAAAGAAAAGAATTGATTAGTATATATGGTTGGTCGATAGCGAAAAATAGAGGAATTGAGGAAAATATGAAAATGAAGAATAGAAAGGTGGAGAGTGGAAGAATATATATGTGTATGTATGTATACACACACACACACACACACACACATATATATATATAAGAGGGTGTCACAATCTCATTCAAATAATTATACATGAGATTCAAAAGGGGTTATTAAAAGTGACGATCAAATTTTAACCTTCACTTTTATATATTACTATATCATATTCTCATGTTTACTTTTTCTACTGAGACAATAGGATTTGTTGGAGATAATCATGACAATGATTATAAAGAGATATTTTGAAAGGAGGGCATATGCATATAAATGGAAGTCTAATATTGCAACTACAATTGTTAAAAAGATTGAAAAAAATAACGAGACAATTCAATGGAGGATTATATGGAATGTGGATACAGCCTATGAGGTGACCAAAGGACATGGGAAGCATGTTGTCAAGCTAGGAAGAGATAATTGTTGTAGTTCTAGAGCATAAGACCTATATGGTTATCCATGTAAACATGGTATCAGTGCAATTAATCACTCAAAAAGAAGACATGAGGCATCTGTCAATGATTATTACAAGAAGAACATCTTTCTAAATGTATATGATAAGGTGTTGCGCCTTATTAGAGGGATAAGCTTCTAGCCAAAAAAAGATTATGAGCATATTCATCCGCTAGTTAAAAGGGTAATGCTAAGAAAACTAAAAAAGGAAAAAAGGAGAGATAAGAATCAAGTGACAAAAGTGGCTAGTGCAAACAGAATGTCATAAAAAGGTAAGTGCATAAATGTAGGAAATATGGAACTTCTAAGCCAATGTGTAATATAACAACACCAAATGAATAACATATCAATGTAACTAACAAGTAGTTTAACATTATTTGTTTTATTTGGTTTATAACAATAACATTATGTAGAATATGATGTAGGTCTAAACATCTTTTAGAAAAAGCTGAACTTTTGAGGAATAATCAGCAGCACCATCATCAATAAAGACATAATGTCAGTGAAACTTAGATGACTTAGCAAAAATTACTTACACAAATACATTTTTATGATCCATACTAATCATTATGCAAATTTTAATTTCATCAAACTCGTATTGATAATACCATATCAATTAATTAGGAGTGTTTATCCAATCATCAAAGCATAAACGTAAGTTTAACTATGTGCATATTAATTTTGGACATGAAGATCCTACATTAACCATATCACATATGTTTTACTGGTTGTTCCATAGGTTGCCAATCCTATGCAAAATTTTGGACATAAAGATTGATATGTTTCAAATCATCTTTTGAACCTAGAGGTCTTAGGTTCAAAGGTAAATCTAGCATTACTTCAAGACAATTACAAGCTACAACAATTAAAAGAAAAGTAGCACTTAGGAGCAGGAGCAAAGACATTAACCTTCCAAGCTATTAAACATGTTTAGCCATGGTTTATATTTTGTATTATCCTTATGTTAAACCAATAGGCATGGATTATACTTTGTAAATATATTTTGGATTATACTTTGTGTTATCACCTCCTAACTAGTATTGGATTTTGTATATTTTGGATTTTACCTTGTGCTTGTCACTTTGTTATTTTTCCTTGAAAGAGAAACTGCTAGTTTTATATATGATATGCAGGTTGAGAAGAAATTTATAATAAGATCACTTTATTGAGCAATTGGGATGTTTAGAAAACAATAAACCTATTTTGCAACCATATAAAAAATGAACAATGAAAATAAAATTAAAATGAAGCCTACAGTTATACTTAATAACATCAACCTCAACTCTTTCTTCTTGAACGATTAAACCAAAATTAAAATGAAGCCTACAATTATATTTAATAACATGAACCTTAACTCCTTCTTCTTGAACAATGAGACTAAAATTAAAATGAAGCCTACAATTATATTTAATAACATCAACTATGTCTTGTTATATAATTTTCATTTGTTCATCAAGTACCTTCGTTTCTTTTAAAGTTCTCTTTAATTCAACTCCCTTGTTAAGTATAGATATTTCTTTCCTTAACTTTTGAATAATATAGGCAGCTCTATCTGGAAATTGCTTGTTGTACTATTGGAAAAACTCACAATTACCATCTGGGTAATTGGGAAATCCAAAAAATCTTCTCCTAAGATTATTATTACTTTATGAAGTTGTTAAAGACATAATAGCAAATCACTTTTGGCCCATTATTATAGTTGGAACTACTAGAGTCTTCAAATTCCCTTTGTGAAACTACATAAGTAAAATCAAATATACACATTTGAACCTGTTTGTATTACATTATTAATTATTACATGACTTCATATAACTTGCTTGCATTACATGAAAAGAAATTCCTCTATCCAAGGAATGCAAACAAAGTTGGTTACAAATGAAAATAAAGAGGGTAAATAAAAAACATTGCATGTATGAAATACACTAGATATTTTATACATTCCATATTGCGTCTCTAAAAATTCATAAACTTTCCTCAATTTTAGTTCTCAATCCCTCCCATCTACTGTGTACAATTGACAAATGCATAAAGATTGCCTATGCAATATTATAATACAATATGCTTCATATACATTATGATACAATAAGTGATAAATTGGGGATTTTAGGAAACTAAGGTTACGACAGATGTTAGGGGATTTAGTTAAAAAGATTAGTTTAGTCAATTAATTAACCTCGTAATTAATAAAAATTAACCCATATTATATTAGACCTCATGTCAGATAAAATGTCCACATGGTAATAGGGTCTTATAGGAAAAAATTAAAAAATTCCATGTAAGAAATATTTAATACAGGGATTAACTTTCTATTAATTAAATGGTCTTCTAAATGTTTATCAAAAGTTCGGATTTTTTAACATTTATGAACTTTAGTGTCCTAATGAAATTTTGGTCAAAACCTTTGGATCCTTTTTGACCTTTTTGCCTTATTTGAAATTACTCATCTTGTTGATCATGTCACTCTCTATTTTCCTCTAGCACTTTTGTTTTATTTTTTTTTAATTTGTAGACTAGTGTTACAAAAGTCTCTTTAGTACTGTTTTTTATATAATTAGTCCAATTGAAATATTCAATTCAATTTATCAATATGCCTAGATTAGCCTGGAGTATCTTATAATAAATTTCATAACCTATTAAATCATTTAAATTTGATATTTTTGTCAATTTTTTGCTTATAATATTTAATAGTGTTTAATTATGACAACAAATTGAATCTAACATACTTTTTTACTAAATTTCTTAAATTTCAAATATTATCACTGAAATTAATCAATCTTACACTTTTTAAGGGAATCAAATACTTGAAAAAAGTTAATTAGAAGTTGATTACTAGTCTTTCCTATAGGATTATTAAGACTTTCATCTTTCAGTGGGACTTGATAATCTCTTCTCATCAAAAATTTAATGTCCTTATTAATTACACAATTTAGAATGTCCCCTCTTCTAATGTGAAACAAACTACAAACTTGTGCCGAATTATTTATTGCTCACGTTCCTACCGTTAACAACACTTCCCATCCTAGTTTTGTCCCAACCCAACGTCATACTAATGGAAGTTTCACTTTGATATCATTCATAATGGACCAAATCAAGACGGATCCAACAACAACCCTAATTCAAGGTTAAAAAAGATTAAAAACTAAAAAATTAATTAATAATCTTTTATAAATTTATTAATTCTCTTCTTTTTAAAATGAGATTATGATCTCATAAGTTATTGTTTTAAAATTTTGAGTTAATATATGATATCTTGGTTCTATATGAATTCATAGGTTACAATGAGAAGATGAGTTTTATTTCCTTGTGCATGTATAAATTTCAATTGAAGCAGATCCTTATTACAATAATTTGAATGGTAATGCATGGCTTCTTTCTTCTATTACCTTGTACAGTTTGCAAGCAAGACAAAAGTAATAATAGCAAAGGCCCACTGCTGAAAAGGGCTTCCCATTTGGTAGCTCCATCTCTCAATTAAAATCTAGGCTCTCTGAGATCAAGAATGGTACACTAAGCGCTTTCACTCGCATGACAATGGTTATAGTTAAATTCTTTACTTGCTGACACATATGTCTGTCATATAATTCCTCTGTTAGATCTTCAACACATCGAGATCAAACTTTTCAAGCCGTTGGCAAACGAAGTAGCAATATTCTTCTTCTACATGGAGTTGCATTCTTCTTATTATTACTACCCAATTCCAACCCAAACCCAAAAGTGCGCTTCATGCGTGTGAGACATCACAACTCCATAACCATGGCATAGTAAACTGCGAGCACCAGAGGCGATTCCCCATTCCCCTATATGTCCCATTTTTAAAAGTGACTTAGAAAGCCTTTATATGCAATTATTCTTCATTTCAGAATTCTCTATTCAAAACACCTGTTTCTTTAGTCACAATGTGAAGTGTTGAAATTTGGAGAATTAATAGTAGGTAAATGACTTGCGTTTCTTAATTGGAACTTTAATTATGTTAAAATACAACAGACTTTGAGTTGAACCAGAACAAAAGAAAAAGAAAACTAAAAAACTAATTTAAATTCCAGCATATCTTTAATAATAGAAACTACAGAATTTATACTGGAACAAACTTTCCTATCTAGCAGCCACTACAAATTCGAAAAAGTGGATAAAAACTACATGAGAAAAATCTGAAGTTAACAGCTACATAATCCAGAAATTTTAGCAACTAAACTTGACCAAGTCTGTAGCTTAAACAAGATAAAGAACTGTAAATAACAATAAAATAGTAAAAAAAAAAGCTAGAATTGAAAAATGCCAAATGTTTAACACTCCTCTTCGGCATTTTGGTGACAAACACCGATTCTTTGTCTCAGATCTTCAAACCTTTCCTTTGCCTTTGTGAAAATGTCAACTAGCTAGTTCTTAGATGAACAGTTAACAACTAACACTTTGTGGGATTGTTGAACTTCCCTAATAAAATGAAACTTGATCCTGATATGTTTAGTTCAGCCATGAAACACTTGATTTTTTGAGATTGAAATTGTTGAACTGTTGTCACACATAATCGGGGTAGCTTTTGTTTGTTCATTACCCAAGTCCTTCGGCAACTTTCTTAACCAGATGGCTTGGTTCACAATAAAGGCAACAGCAATATACTTTGCTTTTGTTGTTGATTGAGCTATTGTTTCTTGTTTTCTTGAACTCCAACTGAAATAACTAGTGCCTAAAGAAAATAAAAGTCCAGATTTGGAATCATCAATGCAGCCACCACAATCACTGTCCGAATATCCAACTAGTTTTATAGTCTTTTCTACAGATGTTGGAAAGAAAATCCCAAGTGCATTGGTTCCTTTAATATACCTCAATACTCTTTTAGCAGCTGTGAAGTGTGTTTCTCTTGGTCAATGCATGTATCTAGAGAGTAAACTTACGACAAATAAGATGTCTGACCTAGTTGTAGTGAGGTACAAAAGGCTTCCAATGAGGCTTCTATACATGTTATCACCAACATTTTCATAATTCTCATCCTTTCCAAGCTTTAGGCCAGTAGAAATTGGAGTGCTCACAGGTTTGAGTTGTTGGATCCCGTTTTCGAAACCCAACTTCTTACACTTAAACGCTATACTTGCAACCCCACTGCTTAAACACTTAACATGATCACTCTTGAAGTGGAATGAAAATCGAAAACCAAGGCAAATGAAACGAAACAAATGAGAAGCCAAAAGGATCGAATACAAATGAGATGTCGAATAAGTCGAATCAAATACGGATCGAATACAAATGAGATCGATTCGAACTGAAATAATTCAAGATGGATTCACATCAGATACCAAAAGAAATTCAACTGCAAATAGCAAATGGACTTGAAACCAAAGCATGCAAATGGAGGGTTCGAATAGATTTACAGACTCCGACATCTGAAACGATAACATAACCGAAGTCCGACATCCAAAGCGTTAAAATAGAAAACTTGTTGCGTTGGCAACCTTGGACTAATCCATCCGAAATCGATCAAAGCCGAGTAAATTTTTTTTTTCATTTCTTGCTTTCTTAATCATGCTTTTCATCTATCATTTACAACTCATATTAATCTCAATCCTTAAACATGGTCTTCTTTACTAATGCGATAACTCAATATCTTCCTAACACTTATCTTTATTCTCATTTCTTACCATAGCAACCTCATACTCATGCCAATCAATTTATAAATTCTTACTCAATCTCATAAAATCCATATACTGCTATATAAAATTCGGCAGCATAACGACTGCACTTAAACAAAACCCAAACCTGTAATTAGTCTAAAATACACTTCTATAAATTCCAGATAAATTCAAGTACATCATATCCACCGGACCCTCCGTCCGGGATTTCAGCAGAAAACGCAACCCTAAATTCTAATCTTTTTCCAGTCATTTTTCATACCCAAAAATACATTCATCAATCATCACACTTTATATTTCATCAACAACACATTCATCTACATCCATATACACACATTCATAACTCAATACAAATCCATAGTCAACTACATTTACTAATTCCCATAAACCATAATCTTGCACAATTTTATAATCCAAAATACATTATGAAACAAGAGCTTACAATGTTCTAATGGCAATCTAAACCATAACCCATTTTCACTAATCTTAAAACAAATATACAAAGTACAAATCATGTATAACTACTGATGTCTTGACGTCTTTCATCCAATCTCCTGCACGAATACCTGGAGATGGGGGTGAAAGGGGGGTGAGCT
>JANIHY010000208.1:7504399-7514425 GCA_027479065.1 Erythroxylum brevipes
CGATTTATGATTCGTATGAAAGATGATTAAAGTGTGTAAGATGTAAGAAATGAGAAAAAGAAAGAAAAGGAAAAAAAATTATACTGGATTTCGGAATGGTACGTCTTAAGGTTTCCAACGCGATTGTATTCCTGTGTTCATTATTGTTCTCGGATGTCGGATCCGCTTTGCTAAGTATTTGTTTCCGCTTTCGATTTGTATCCCATTCGCTTCGCAGAAGTATCGATTCCGCTTTCATTTGTTTCCGTTTCCCTTCGTTTCCTCCGTTCTTTGTTTTTCGGTTGGGATCCGGTTCCCGGATCGAGTCCCAACAATAATTATGGCTATCAATTTGGAACTAAACTCTTCTACTCTTAAATAACTAGTGCACGAGACAATGTAATTTTATATCAATTATGGCTATCAATTTGCAATTTTTTATTCAATGCTTATATAATTGTATGCATAATTGTTCCTCTGAATACAATGACCAAAAGAGAATTTGATCATCAATACCTCCTCATAGACGATCAAAAGAGAATTTCCTAACTTAAAATGACCAAGATTCAATGTTGAGTGCAAACTAAAATGCATGATGTTGATAAGTGGCAAAGAACAAAAGATGAGATATCACCATACACAGATGCAACATGACGCAGAGAAGGAAGGCCAGGTCAAGAAGCAATCTATCATAAATAAGCAACACGTGACAAAAGCAAGCAGATAGAGAAAAGCAACTGCGACAAATTGAAGATCGCCACGCAAAAGCAACACAAAATAGAAGGAGAGCATCAATGCCTAACAAGTAGAGAAGCAGCAAAGTCACAATGAGCAGAGAAGCGACGACAAAAGGAGAAAAAATGTGAAAGAGAAGTATAAAAGACATGGAAAAAGGAAACAGAGCCATAACAAGCAAAGAAGCAACACATAAAACAGGGAAAAAAAAAAAGTAAAATAGTAGCAAAAAAGATGGGCAAATAACAGAAGTGATAAATTGGGGATTTTAGAAAACTAAGGTTAGGACAGATGTTAGCGGATTTAGTTAAAAAGATTAAGGTTAAAAAGATTAATTTAGTCAATTAATTAACCTCGTAATTAATACAAATTAAGCCATATTATATTAGACCTCACGTAGAATAAAATGTTTACATAGTTATAGGATCCTATAAGAAAAAATTAAAAATTTTCATATAAGAAATATTTAACAGAGAGATTATCTTTCTGTTAATTAAATGGTCTTCTGAATGTTTATCAAATGTTTGGGTTTTCTTTAACTTTTATGAACTTTAGCGTCCTAATGAAATTTTGGTCAAAATCTTTAGATCCTTTTTGACCTTTTTGCCTTATTTGAAATTACTCATCTTGTTGATCTTGTCACTTTCTATTTTTCTCTTACACTTTTGTTTTTAATTTTTTTAATTTGTAGACTAGTGTTACAAAAGTCTCTTTAGAACTGTTTTTTTTTATAGATAATCAGTCCAATTGAAATATTCAATTCGATTTATCAATATGCCTAGATTAGCATAAAGTATCTTATAATAAATTTCATAACCTCTTAAATCACTTAAATTTGATATTTTTGTCAATTGTGTGCTTATAATATTTAATAGTGTTTAATTATGACAACAAAATTGAATCAACATACTTTTTTACTAAATTTCTTAATTTTCAAATAGTATAACTGAAATTAATCAATCTTACACTTTTTAAGGGAATCGCATACTTGAAAATAGTTAATTAAAAGTTGATTACTAGTCTTTTATATAGGATTATTAAGACTTTCATCTTTCAGTGGGACTTCACAATCTCTTCTCATAAAAAATTTAATGTCCTTATTAATTGCACAATTTAGAACGTCCCCACTTCTAATGTGAAACAAACTACAAACCTGTGCTGAATTATTTATTGCTCACGTTGTTACCTTTGGCAACACTTCCCATCCTAGTTTTGTCCCAACCCAACATCGTCCTAATGGAAGTTTTACTCGGATATCATTCATAATGCATCAAATCAAGACAGGATCTTACAACAACCCTAATTCAAGGTTAAAAAAGATTAAAAAATCAAAAATTAATTAATAATTTTTTTTATAAATTTATTAATTATCTTCTTTTTAAAATGAGATTATGATCTCATGAGTTATTGTTTTAAAATTTTGAGTTAATATATGATATCTTGGTTGTATAAGAACTCATAGGTTATAATGAGAAGGTGAGTTTGAATTCCTTGTGCTTGTATACATTTTCAATTGAGGTAGATCCTTATTACAATAATTTGAACGGTAATACATGGCTTCATTCTTCTACTGCCTTGTGCAGTTTGCAAGCAAGTGAAACGTACTAATAGCGAAGGCACACTGCTGAAAGAATCCAGATCTTCTGTCCAATTTTATGGTGTTTTATTGTGTTCAGTGAATCTCAACCATTTATTTATATAGGTCCCGTGTGGGTTTCGCATAAATAAATGTGGGTCCCGCATAAATAAATGGCTGAAATTCACTAGATACAATAAGATACCATAAAATTAGACAGAAGATCTTGTCTCCTGCTGAAAGGGGCTTTCCACTTGGTAGTTCTATCTCTCAATTAAAATCTGGCCTCTTTGATTGAGCTGCAGGAGTTGAGTAGTAATGAACGTCCATCGAGAATGGTACACTAAAGCGCTTTCACTCGCATGACAATAGGCCTGAACTGGCGTGCAAATGGTAATAGTTAAATTCTTCACTTGTTGACACACATGTATGTCATATAATTCCTCTGTTAGATGTGAAGTGTTGAAATTTGGAGAGTTAATAGTAGGTAAATGGCTTGCGTTTCTTAATTTGAACTCTAATTATAGATAGATGGATATGTTCTGATCTTGATGTTCATTGGTGGATATCAACTTCAACGATTTCTACTATATCTGCAACGTGTTTTTCTTGCTGATCAATTATGACTAAATATTTGTTGCTACATTTGAACTTTTACCATTTCTTCGTAAAGGAGAACCATATATATTAAGAACAAAGAGGTTGGACATGAAATCACCATCCAGTTGAATAATGCTGTGTCCCTTTCAAGACGTTGTAGGTTCGCAATTCTTCAATCTGCATTTACACCATCATCCAAAGATTTAGTTACCTTTTGGTTAAGCACATATATACATATATATATTATCTACTGACTTATCATGTACTTCAACATCAATATTAATGCAACGGGGTCTAAAATTAACCACATCTCTGTTCCAATGAGAAGTGTTTTTGTTTAACTGGTTTTCATTCAGTTAGATGACTGAACTTCCAAAAAATGTAACAAGGTCTTACAGGATTAACTCTTCAGCAGTGTTTTTTTTTAGGCTTTCGCTTCTGCGGCTTCAAGCTCGAATGTGGTCTGCCACTGCCATGATGAAAGAATTAGGACCTCTAATGAGCATGTTATTCAATTTTGCACTTGTTGCAATCTTATACCAAACTACCTAAGTTATTTCAATGATCAAACAGTAATAATAAAGTTGTGAATCAGTACTCTCAACATATGTTTTCATCATGCATACCTGCTACTACTTGGGGTTGATTCTTCTGATTGATCTCTTATACTAAGTGAGGCAAATCGCTGTGAGAAATGTTGCAAGTCATCAACCACACAACGGTGTTTCTCTAGAACATCACTTGAATCTATGGGCCATCTCATTGGAAGAACAAGATCTCTGAAGTTGAAAACTGTGATTTCAGTTTGAAGTTCCAAGACTGAAAGAATGTAACAAGTGCATATATGGGTTTGTGTGGTAAATGAAATGCATACCCCTCAACAAACTTATGCTTGCAGCGATTCATATTTTCCACCGTATACTTCAGAAATATGGAATCAAGAAGCTTAGATAGCTTTCGTGTCTGCCGAAGTGGTAGGATATCCCAAACCTTGAGAACCTGAACATAGTTCGAGTTCTCTTTGATAGTGTCCACACTCCAAATTAGATACAGAAAGTTACTGACTTTGTAGTATTCCAATAATTCAGAAATTGCCTCAAGCCCCGTGATGCTCCCATCGCTGCAAGGTTGGCGCCACCCAGTTGAGAGCTTTCCAAGTAAAGAAATTACTTCTTTTTGGATGTCAGCACGTGCAATTCCAGCAAGAGATTTCCGAAAATCTTCGCTATGGCAAACCTGATAAGGGAAGGTAAGAAGATAATTACTGAAACTTGACTTGATACAACTTGCACTCAACTTTTAGCACCCCTGCACATGTATCCTAGTTGTCTATCTAGATTCTGGAGGAGCTTAACATACAAAGTTCATGAATAAAAAAATGACAGCAAGATGCAAGATATAATAAATGGAACATATTAAGTAATATCTGCATACCTTCCATTTAGATTTCCCGACCTGTAGAGATTTCATATTCAACAAATTATCAGGTTCTACAGCCGTTGCATCTATAATAGCCTTAGCTAAACTTTTGTCCTCATCTGCATTGTAAAAACAGGCTCGATTCTTGGCATCAATTACCAATTTTTTCCAAATAGAGTCACTGTTGACAAGCGTTGCTTCATTCCCCAATATCCAAAGACAATACCTGCAGAACATCAATAAACAAAACATAAATACGTACAAGGGAATTTATGTCACACAGCAATCAGCCAGCCAAGTAGCGGTACTTAAAAGGAATACCTTGCACGTGTCAATGAGACATTTACCCTCTGAAGATTAGCAAGAAATCCAATTGATCCTCTACCATTGCATCTCACAGTGGACATAATTATCACATCTTCCTCACCACCTTGAAAACCATCAACTGAGCGAACACTTACAGAGAATTTCCCTTTTGGAATGTTTAGCTTATCAATTTTCTGTTCGATTGCATGAACTTGAGCCTTGTATGGTGATATAACTCCTATGCTCATACTCTTTCTTTCGGTCTTTCTGGTGGTAATGAACTCTATAATTGAAAGGAAACAGACAGTATTTGGGTTAATGACAGTATTTTCTTCTCTTTTATCATCTTTCTAATTATAACATATTATATCCATTCATAGCAATTCTTTTGACAAACCTTTGTAGAGTCTCGCTACTATGTCTGATACCACTGCAACCTCGACTATGTTTCTACAGCTTTGCCCATCTTTGAATTCCTCTTTCCCATGGGCTATATTTATAAATGAGTAAGGACCATACAAGTTTCCTTGAAGTAACTTCTTCTGATAATTATTTCCTTTCACTGTTGGGGCATCCTGAATTTTCATAGCATAGAATTCTCTATTTGGAAATAAGCTTATTGATGGATGCATCCGATACTGCATGTTCAAGAGGTGCTTTTCGTGTCCTAGTAAGGTTAGTCTCTCAAATAAACTTCTCCCAAATTCAGCCCCTTCAGAAATCTGGTAATCGTATGAAGCGAATGAATTAGGAATCCAAATGAAAGCATACAAGCATTTCAAATTAAAAAAGTGGCAAAAAGAAGGAACTAATTACCTTGCTCTGAACCATGGATGGCATTTGGCGTTCATCACCTACAAGAATAGCATGGTGGAGACCTGAAAGTTGCAACGGAATGGTTGATTCACATTCTTTAAGTTGAGCAGCTTCATCAATAACTACTAACTCCACCGGTCTCATTCCTTCTGCATGTAACTTGACAGAGCTTGAAGCAGTGCAGAAAATAAGACTTGCTTCTTGCAAGAAAAATTGCCTCAAAGCATTCTTGTCTCCAGTATTTGGAACCCTGAATACTCGAGGAAGCGATTGTAGAATATTAAGAAAATCCCTTATTTTGGCGCGCATGAGAGAAACATTGCTAGTGTTGTTTCCTGCACTTTCCGAACCGTTGAAAACCTGATTAAGATATTCGTCAGAAACGCTGGGACTACGCAAAGCAGTGCATAAGGATTTGAGCAAATTAAGTGCTCTGTTCATGTTCTTCACAACCTCTAACGAAAGAACGGATGTTGGCAAGTGTGTAGACAAATTTACAATACAAAACTCCAATCTTTCACTTAGAATTTTAAATTGCTGTTTCAAGAACATCTCAAATGTAAGGCGTTTATCGGTCTTTTCCTTCTGTCCCTTGTTTTTCTTGTCCAAGTAATTTCCCTTTACATTTTCCTTCTTTACTGTTTGCCGTTCTTGCCCTGAAGCAGAAACCTTCTGCTTCTCATTGCTCTTGCTTCCATTCAAGCCCTGAAAGATATATTTCAACCAAGTATTGTTTTCCGTGATATCCTGGACATCAATATTCTCCTCTTCAATTTTGTTTATTTCTTCCAACTTGATCTCCTTTCTATTCTCCTTTTCTTCTTCAGGTATACATCGTTGACAATACAATCGCTCAGGATCGTCAAGCAAACTTACCATTGATTCTACACTCTGTTTCCATCCAGTTGATGGATTAAAGCACCTACAAAGAGCATCAACACGATAGTCGAGAAACACATCATGAAGATCGTCTTTCTCATCGATCTTCATTCGCTCTCCATTCCCAAATAATACAATGTCTCCCACTCCATAAGTACCATTTTTCATAGACTCAAACAACCCCAGAAGTCGGGAAGCCACTGCCAACACAGCAATATTGGTTGGAGCGCATGTGAGTGTCCTGCACTTCAATTTAAGCAGCAAGAACAACAACAGGCCCACGGTTTTGGTTTTCCCTGTTCCTGGAGGACCCCAAATTAGTTTCACAGAATTCTGATGCAAGCATTGCCTCATGCAGAGGCAACTTATAATTGCCTCTATCTGGGAGAGATTTAAAGCAGAAGAGCCTTTTATACTCTGAAGCTGATTAATTGCAGCCAACCTATTTGATTCCAACGAGCAGTGGCTACAATGTTCCCCACCCTGCAGGAGCAAAAGTACCAGAATTTTAGTTAGCCAAGCAAATGACTGGCTTGCACACAATCAAACAATCACGATTCTTACATTTGGATCTCTTTGAAGCACTCTGCTGATAATTTTCATGTTTCCTCCATCCAGCTCTGATTTTAATGATCTCCATATGCGAATATTTGTTGTCAAGTTAGTAAGAAAAACAACAAATAGAGTGTCTCTCGTTTGCTTTCCCATGGGTCTAGAAGAACTTTGATCCCCCCGATTTTTCATGTTTTCATCTACTAGAATTGGCTTTGACGCAAGTACCTTGAGTATATCAGGATTGCCATTTTCTATTCCCATAATGTAAGCAACGAGATAAGGTCTTCTGGGTCTGTTCAGATGAGATTCGGATGTCGGTCTTACATCTGACACCGCAAGAAGATCTCCAGCCTCTGGTTGATATGTTCTTGGTCCATTTATGGTGTCCATTGGTTTCAATCGAATGGTATAGAACAAGTCACCAGGATCTCTGTAGTTCTTAGATTTGCTGAATCTAAGCACTTCACGAACAGGTGCCTTGGCCACTGATTTCATGCTTGAGGACAAGTCTGCATGTGTTTCCTCAAGAAGTGGAGGAATTAGCGACCTCATGTAATCTGCGGTCGACAAGAATGTCTCTGGAATCCTTTCTACCTGCCAGTTAGAGAGGCATTCAGCGCCAGTACCATTACTGCATGCTGAACTTGCTGTGGAAAAATAAATATGTGCTTATATAGAAGATGAGTTCAGGGATTCTGTTCTTTATAGGGGTAGACAAAGATGTTTTAACAGTTATCCATCACCAATAACCGTTGTTCAATGGTTCATAGAATGTTTCAGTCATTAATCAATTACTGCCAGAGAAAAACTGCCCAGAAACAAATTTTATGTACTTATTGAATTCGAGGTTACTAAGGTTGAGATTGATTACACTAGGTTTAATATATTTGAAAATGCGATATAGATTCTACACTTTCTTGCCTTGCTTTACGTTGACTGCACTTCAATTTATCAATCAATCATTGTCATCATCGAAACAGGGATTAAGAAAATAACATATTCATGTAGATACAGCCATTTCCAGTTCCCAGAGTTTGCATGTCAAAATGAGAGACAAAATCTTTCTGTTCTTGTGTTTCATATGATGATCAAAAACATAGCTTGAACAAAAATAGAGAGATTGTTGCAAACCTGGTTTTTGTACAGATCTTTGTTGAGTACATCTCCAATAGACCAAGAGAACACCAAATCTATTAAGCTTCTACCAGGAGGCTTTTCCTTCTTTAACTCAGCTTTCTTACCCCTTCCTTGCATTGTGCTGTTTCAAATTTTCCCTCTTGCAAAAGACCAGTAGTCAATTGCTTGCTTTATATTGTAATCAGGCGAGTTTCTTCAAAGTTAAGAAACCTAATGTACTATACGAGGTAAAGGATCTTTTCTTTCCTTCGCCCTTTTGGCTTTGCATAGAAAATCCGAGGTAATCAAACAAGTCAATCAAAGTCAAGCAGCCGACTTAAAGCGTTCTTGTCGAACGTTCCATGAAACCGCAAGAGCTTTGGCCCAGACTATACCTACATGTACATACGTCCATGTATGCAAGCAACCTTTTCAATGGCAAGAGGCTTCATAGTGGGGGGTGTACCGTGTATTCAAAAGTCACCTCCTAATCTTGGTAACTACAGAAACGTTTCCCAAAGAGAAGCAGCGTGGACTATTGAACGTTCCTTTTCACACCTGAATTTGAGCTAAACAAATTAAATACTAACTACCATATTAATGTGTGGTGGTTTAATTACATTGCATACAAGAAAAAAAATATATGTCAAAGCGTATTCGTAAAAAAGTAAAGGATGGACCTAGTTTGAACCCCTTTTTTTTTTTTTGTCCCTCGTATATAAATGCTGTGAATTGCAATCCATGTTAGGGATTATGGTTCAATCTTTTCTATCTAAGTATCGATCATATCCAAAATAGATAAATAAAAGATTATAACTTTTGGCACAAATCTAGTCTTGTTTATCGATTCATAAGTGACAATAATGCAATGTTTTAAAAGTCATACCAGTTTGGTCCGATTTATTAGTAAAAATCTTTAATCAACTTTAATTTTTAGTTTTTAACTTTCCAGTTTAATTTAGTTTAATAATTTGTTATTAAAAATTGATCAGTTTAATTTGTCATTTTTCGTAAACTAATCAAATTTTAAATTAAATAAATTTTAAATTATTTTTCAAATTCTTTAAATTTTATTTTTTAAATTAAAAAACTAATTAATAGAAGTTCTTGTGGTCTAATCTCCTACAGAGAGAATAGCGTCACGTGGGTTGGGTCCCAAAAAGAGCAAGAGGAACCGCCACCTAGTGTTCACACTAACAATGAAATGTCTGAATGTTTCACTATCAATCTGTCCACTATCCAAATGATTTTGACTCATAGAAGATACATATCAAGTCGGCAGTATGGTTGGCTTCTAGGATATGTTTTTATTTCACTCGGAGACCTGAAAAAGAAAGTGAAACAAGGACAGTCTAAACAAAAAGAATCCCCTCGCTTTACCAGCTTTTACACTATGTTTGCCTGGATTCCCTGGGGATTGAAAGAGAAAAGACAAATATGCATGAAACTTCGAGTTTAAGGAAGCATTTGTCGACCTGGGGGTGCTTTTTCCGGTTCCTAACTAAAAATAAATCATTAGTTGAAACATAGGACGAGACCCAACAAGTATGGGCAAAATAATATAGTTTTGACATTTTAATATAAATAATAATAATTCAAGTCCAGTTGGCCTGTCTTAGTACTTTTTTTAATCGCGAAATTAATATAATTTTTTATACCCTTTGTTTAATGCTCATGTAATAGAAGTGAACCTAACCTTGACCCAGCCGATTATCATCCCCACCAAATTGTGTAAATTATGTGTAGCCTTGTTTCTTTTTTCTTTTTTAGGAAGATCAATCAACTAAATGTTAATGGTAAGCAAAAAAGAAGTCTTAGGCTTGGACTAACAATTTTAGATCAAACGAATTTTGACATTATTTCGATAAGTTTCTTATCTGTTTTAATTTTTTATTTCTATAATTTTTATTCTATTTTATATTTTTTTCTTTGCTCTCAATTTTCTATTTTATTTTGAGTTAGAATTATTTTGTCAAGGATTGCCTTAGTTTACAAAACTCTTCGATTTACAAGAGTCAAGAGAGAGTCATCAATTATATATGCAG
>JANIHY010000208.1:7568935-7581140 GCA_027479065.1 Erythroxylum brevipes
ATTAAAAATAATTAAATTTATCTTAAACTCATATCAATTTTTAAACCATTCAAACTTAAATATAAACCTTTTGTCCTATCCCAAAAGGTGGAAGACTACCAAATTGTATAAATTGTGTAGCTTTTTCTATATACGTATAAAGTCCAATAAACTAAATGTTAGTGGTGAGCAAAAATGAAGCTGTTGGCCATGGATTCAGTGCTGATCAAACTTTTGGCATTTGACATTATTTCTGTTAAGTTTCTTATATATTTTAATTTTTTATTTCTATAAATTTTTATTCTATTTTTATACGTTTTTATTTGCTCTTAATTTTCTATTTTATTTTGAGTTAGAATTCTTTTGTCAAGTTTATAAATAAGTCTCATAAACATTGTACTAGACATTCTATTAATAATATTATTAAATTCAATTAAATTAAATTAAAATTTTTTCTATGGATAAATTTCCATATTTCATCAAATTAGACGTCTTGTTTAATTTATTTCATTTCTTACTACTTTATTGTGGATTCAAGCCTCAAAGAGAGGAGATGAGACATTAAGACATGTGATATGTGAAAATAGATGTTGTAGATAGCTAGACAGATGGTGTTACAAAAACTTTGTAAGGAATTTCAAGTTCGCACACAAAATAAGTTAAAGTCTAAGTATGGTAGTTGAAAATAGATAACAAGAAGAAGGGAAAGATGCTCAAAACTTTACAATAAAATTGTCAACCTTTATATTACTTTCAATAGATATAAGGATACAAAAGCTTCATTGCTCTCTAATTGAATGAAGCCTTTGCTTAAATAAGCTATTTATAAGCCTTTGGATACTTGATGGGCAAGAATATAAGAAAGTAAGCATAAGGCCACTAAGTCAGTAACTTAGTTGGTGGTTGACATCTCTAACTATTTTAGACACTACTTTAATGGGTAGTTTACATATCTTATCACTATCCCACTTCTAAGCGAAAAAAACATGTGATAATTGAAGACAAGATACCTCATCCATGTTCTTTGTCATGTTCTCCCACTAACTTTGTCACATCACCTATGATCTTCATCCAAAGGTGAAGGTAGCCAAGTTTCAAACCAATTCACACACGGTCTGACCAATATGCACCCATGGTTTAATCCATTCGTCAATTGTCCATCATTTGAGTATAATTTCATCTTTAGTCCCACCAAAGATGTCTTAGGCAAGTCCAACTTGCCTTATCCAAGCCAATCAACGGCACATGGTCCATCAAAGTTAATTAAAGCTCAAACCATGCTTGATCTTATTTGGTTAAGTTACCTTGGTTCTTTTGCATGTCACTGTCATGCTTATGATCCAGCTAACCTTCAATTCATTATTCATTTCTAGTTAACTTTTAGTCTCACATACAAATCTTGCATCTTATCAAAGATTTATGCCAATATGCATCGATGCATGTCAACTTATTGACAATGCCCATTTTCCTTGCCTACTCATAAGTCTTTTCCATATTGCATCATCTCAAGTAACATTGTTCAAGGGTCACCAGTACCTACATAATTCCACTATCAAGACTTAAAGGTCTAACAAACCAACCCATTAGAAGAACTCAACATCCTCGTCGAAATAATCCGTGGACACTCATCCAAATGTGGTTCTCCCGAAGACAATTTAGCCATTAGCACATCTCCTACATAGCATATTTCCTCTCTATCAAGTTGTTTTTTTAATGCTCCTTCACAAGACTTATTGCGCCCAATAAAGCATAATTATTGAGTTAGACTTCTTCTGTTGAGTCATCCTCTTCTTCTACTTGATCTTTGCGACCATGGAATTCATTTGCTCCTTACCCACCTTCATTTTGGGCATTCATGAGCAAAGGGCAATTTTTCATAAATGAAGCAAACAATATCTCATTTTGTTTGTTTTTTGAACTTACATTGAGAAGATTCACATACTTTCTCTTTGCCTTTTTTTGAGCTATTCTGTATTCCACTATTCTTTTTTCCCTCATTATTTGTTTGAATTAGTAGTGGCATTTGGAGATCCACCAAGGAATCTGCAACCACTATGGCGCTAGAGAGGTCTTTTACTTTCTACCTCCGAAGCTCCATTTGTACCTACCCTTACAAGCTACTTATAAAATTGAACAACTTATCTTCCTCAGACATGTTATATACATCTAACATCAAAGATGTGAACTTCCTCACATATTCCTGGATTGAGTCATCTTGTTTTAAAGGCTTCAAAGCTTCTCTCACAAGTCATAAAGTGTTGTTGGGGAGGAACTGGTCAATTTGCACCTTCTTCATTTTCTCCCAAATGTCAATGGGAGATCTACCTGAACTGATGTTGATAAAGGTTCGATTTCTCTACTAGCTACTAAATATGGTTCCATACTGGTCTGAACAATGACATATTAAGCTAAGATAGATGCCCCTATTCTTATGCATATGCATATGGATATGAGTACATACATTAATATAAGTACCTACAAATATATATTTGTACATATGTATAAGTACCTACAAATATATATTTGTACATATGTAGTTTATGTAACCATTATTGTGATGCCTATGCAAATATTACCTTGATATCTAAGTATATGTATACAAGTTTGGGTACCTATGACATATAACATACATTTATGATGGTCTTCATATAACTGGGTGCTTGTTTTGTGAAATTGCATGATTCATATTTAGATTATACTTTAGTGTGTTTGATTGTGATTGTAAAGGAGGAAAAATATGTAGGATGTGTCACTTGATGGGTATACATCAAGATCAGATGCACACTAATTTTATTATATGAGATAATTGGTATATGATATTGAGATATGATACGGACCGATTCTAGTTGATGTTTGGCTCACAATCGAATCCTTGTTTGATATGTATATTATTAATGTGATTGTGACTTTGGACATATTAAGAGAGAGATGATCTATTGGTGATGTTTAGCTCTCTGCAATTCCTATGGACTAAAAGAGCCTTACTAGTATATTAGTATAGCTATATGGTTGAACCATTAGTGATACTTAACTCTCTGCAGCCCTTCGAGATGTAGTATTATAAGTATTTATCCTTAGAGACTAGGATCTTGCAGATATTCCATTTCTAAGATTTATTGTGGATTGCATGTGATTTGTTATACATCATATATGTGTGTTTATACTAATATAAATTGTATATTATATGAGCATACCATTGGGTGTCATTGGGTGATATGAACTTACTCAGTGAGGCTTGACTCCCCTCAACTCTATTTGTTAGGTCAACTAATACCAACTTCACAGTGGTGACTCCACGCTCCTGTGTAACACCCCCTATACAGAATCTATAACCACCCACATACATGGCAACAAATTTCCTATATATACATTCATGGCATACATTTCTATTCAATGTTATACATATATATATTACAAAATTTCACTTCACTTAACATTATCATTTAAAACTAGTATTACATCTTCATATTTGCATGATAATCCAAAAAAAAAAACATACAATTTCCTTGACTCTTTTACATGTATAATCATCTTAAACCAAAACACATTCCAAAGGTACTTTTAGTCCTAGCTCTATAGATGTTTCTTGTACATCACTCCTATGTGGACCTATATAGATTAACACCTATGCTAAGCTTGAAAACTTAATAGAAAAAACACTTAGTTTGGATGACCACAACATTCATCAGCCAAGAACACGCATTCAAAAATATCACAACTCACATACCATAAATTTACATTGATAAATCAAACATTGATATTTAACGCTCATGTGAACAATGATGGCATACTTAAGCAAAGTACATGATGCAAATATGATTCAACATATTATTCATATACCAAAAATGCACATTTATAAGCCAAACATTGATATTTAATGGTTATTGATACAAATTATCAATACAAATGCAAATGCTCATCAATACCAATTATTTATGTTATCATGCTATATTTCTTATTTATAACCATTTACTTTACTTTCTTTGTTAGGTCTGCATATGGGTGTGGATAATCAGAGCTATGGATATCCAAAGATATCAAAGCTGTGGACATTTAAAAGTATTAGACTGTAGATACCCGAAAGCATCAAACTGTGGAGACATTATAGTCTCAAAATGAAGACACCATTGATGTCAAACTGTAGCAACTGTAGTATAACCCTATAGGCATGCCTATTTATCCACTACCAAGACAACAAAATAGGCATTGTTATATTTCCTTTAACCATTTGTCAATTTTACAATTCATATATTGACAAGTCATATTATATAAATTTCAAGTCATAAAATTTGTATATGTGTTCATACATGCAAGTCATAACTTACCATCATTAAAAGTGTGTCAAAATCACACTTATATAATCATACTATACACATATGAGCAATAAATATGCATACAAATTATTTATGTACATGTAAGTTTTTTTTGGACAACATTATGCTCAATCTTAAATTCCAATGTTCAATAACCCAATTCATATATGATAACTTCTATTTCATTTATTTCTAGATGTTTGAAAAGTTTCATATGTACTAAAAAAAGCTCGGATAAGATTCTGTAAAAATTAGAAACAAAAATAAACTCAAAATAGTGTAATTTAGGCTAAGCCCACAATGATTTAAAAATAGGCAAAAAATCAGTCCTGAAGCAAATCACATGACGGACTCCAATTGTTCCTTAATATGCATATAGAAAATATTCGAATTAAGTTTTTATGTCTTCTGTACATTTGTTTCCTTTGTCTTTAGTTTCCATAGCACCAACAATTACACCATTTGAACTTCCTAATCATGAGATATAAATCAAATATCATAAACTTCTCCAAAATAGTGACAACATCACATCACCAATTTTTATCCTAATTTCCAATGTCATAAAGTTATAATTAAGTCAGAGTCTCTTCTAGAGATTTTTATTTCTATGTATTAGGTTTCATATGCAATAGAAGTCACCCAATTTATAGGTCTTTAGGCTGAGTGATGACTCAAATAATATGACTGGCTTAAAAGAACCTAAGACAGAATTCCACTAGACGATACTCTCTTGTCATATACAATCATTTCCATGCAAAGTAACACCAAAATAACACCAACAATCATCCCAACAACAAATCCATATCTAAATGAATCTTTATATCTATTCAAACATATCTACAAAGAGGAATTAAACTAAGTGTCGTCCCAAACTTTAAAATTGGTAAAGTGGTTCTTCTAGTGCCTTTTTTTCCCTTCCTCTTTGGCTTTGCCAGACTCTCCAACTAGAAACACCACAAATACATATCTCAATCTCACTTCTAACCTTAAATTTTAAGATCTTCATAAGCAAAGCAAGAAAATGTAAAGGTCAAGAGAAAATCCCTAACTTTTACCTTAATTTCCATCTAAGATTGGCTTGATTTCTTACATGAAAATGATGGGAAGAAGAAGGTGAAATGGAAAGGAGAAAATCTAAAGTTAAACCCTCAAAGTGTCATCCATCTCCCCTTTCCATATGCCTTTTCATGAATTTTCTATTCTTAGACACATGTTTCAATTCTATTGGACCATATGTTACAATCCTATTAGACCATATATTACAATCCTACAATACTATTGGACTATATGTTCAATTCTTTTAGACCATGTGTTGCAATTCTATTGGACCATATGTTGCAATTCTATTAGACATACACAAGCTTTAATCTTATTTATCACACATGTTTTAATCCAATTGAGCCATGTGTTAACTTTAGAATAATTTCATATTGATCCTTCTTCTTCCTTTAATTCCCAAATTGTCCTATGATCTTATCAATTAATTTCATTCCCTTATATCTTAATTTTCTAATGGCATAAATTTAATGCAAATTGGTTAATCATATTGGGAGTTATACCCAAAAATCTATAGGTTGTTCGAAAACAAGGACCATAGCCAAAACTGAACTTCAAACCGGATTTCAAAAATCTTATAGGCAAATTCAAATTTTGATTCCTTAATCAAAGTTTTAGACCTATATCTCTAGTTTAATCTCAAATTGGAATTGTCCCATATGGAGGTCTATAGTCCAAGATATGGCCAAATTACAAAAATTTGTTCAATGGAACCTTTCCATCTAACGAGTTACACATCCCAAATCAATTAATTTCGATCTTATCATGTAAAAGCAACACAAAAACACATCCAATTTAACTAACAATATTCCATAAGCAAATGGGATACTTCTTTTTCCAATTCCCCTCATATCACATTCATAAATCCAAACAAACATATCAAAAATTTCTATACATATTTTACTTCTACGTATGTATGTCCATGTCGAAGTGAACAAATTACTCATTTACCCATATCTTTTACATTAAGTACCATTATGTTTCTTAATACACTTAGATACACTTAATCCGTTATATTTACTTTTTAATAGATCCTAGGCATGTTATAATACTTCTGGGGCATATGTTGGGGCCTTACAGGCTGCAATATATCTAACTTAGCATATGTTTTTTATTTGTTTTCACTTGTACTTATACTCTAGCATCTGCAATGATATGATTCAGTGTGTTAAAAATTCTTTTTTTTGGACACACATTAATATTATTGTAATTTATTGTGTTTGTACTTATGCATGCTCGCGTTGTTATTTATTGTGTGAGATTTTGAACTTATTTTTATTACTAGTAGTCAGAATTACGTGTGATCTGAGGCCCTTAACTTTAAGGTTTTATGTGTTGATCATATGCTTGTTTGGATAATATTCTTTTAATGACTAGAAAAAATTTTAGTACAAGGATTTAACTATTTTTATACCAAATTGAAGCTCTTGATAAGTATAGAAACTTATATAATAGCAAGAAACTCAAATTCTCGACCAATCTCAACAAATTGAAGAAAAATTATTTTAGAATCCTAACCTATATTTTCATCAATTGGTGGCGATGCAAGCAATGACTATTGATGAGACTATATGGCTTTTGCTCTTGACATCGAGAGGAGTCTAATAGTAGCAATGGTGGTCAAAAACACTCACTGGAGGCAATAAATCTAATATTTGAGTCTTTTTTTTATTTTTTTCTCATTTTTATGATGATTTCGGTGTTTTTATGAGATAAAATAATTATGGTTGTGACGAGTTTGAAGAGAAGAGTTGATTGGTATACATGGTTGGTCGATTGTGGCTGCCAATAGTGAAGAATAAAGAAACTCAAGAAAAGAATAGTTTCGTGAATAGTAACTTTAGAGAAGTGAAATTGAAAAATAGAAAAGAGGAGAGTGGAAGAAATATATAAATACACAATCTCATTCAAATAATATTAGAGTGACGATCAAATTTTAACTTTCACTTTTATATATTACTATATCCTATTCTCATGTTTACTTTGTCTGGTCAGACGTTAGGATATTATTCTATGAGATAACATTATATCAACTATTTCAACTTCCAAACAAATTTCTAGTTACGTGCACATAGATCAGGCTATGCATGTTTCACACTTGCTACCTACATCAAGACATTCCATTTGTTTTCTTCCTTCTATTATATGTGGCAGAGATAAACTGTCATAAACTAATAATTCAAGAAATTCCATCAGAATTGGTTAGGTGACGAGCTGGGATTGTGAACATTTTTAGTGTTTTCTTGTTAAAAGAGAACAATGAATGTTAGATGCCTCCAATAGCTGTATGCTTAGAACAAGAAAGGTAACAAACAAGATGATCTCTCTCAATCATGGCCTACATTCTTTTGGATTTTCTGCCTATCTTCAATTAATTACATTAAAAGTTTGACAAATTAATTAACTAAAGATCATAATCATTATCTTCCGATCAAACAATAGCATTTATGTCCGGATATCTATATTTGTAGTAGTATTCATAAATAGATAAGAGGATTTTCGTTAACAATTTTATAATATTTGAGTTTATAAAAGAAACTGTGAGTAAACATTTCTAATTATTTGGAAAATAATAAGTAAATTTTATTAATTAACAAATTAAGTACATTTACATATTTATAATGAAAATGCTAATCAGTTTAAGATAGGTAATTTGAGATCAATGGATTTTTTGACAACTTTAAAGAACAACTAAATATTTAATTTGCATGTACTTAATCCAAAAATTATATAGACTATTAATTTAATATTATTTCTTTTCATTTACTACTTTTATCTCTCAAGGGTGTTTTTTTAATCAATCAATAAAGAATCTTTTCCAAGTCATTAACTAATCTTGTATTTTGACATTCTTGTAGAAAGTAAAGCAGTAATTGATAATTACTTAAGTTGGATTAATCATGTCATCAACCTAAAAATGAAATGACTTTTAGCCAATGCAAGCACATGCATGCCCTCTCAAACAACTATTAGTGTTCACAGATTCTTGGTCAGCGAAGTAGTCTATTTTCAAGGATAATCCAATCGACGGCAAAACAAACTTCTGAACAACAAACAACTTCACAAGCGGAATGTACTGGAGACAAATTAAATTCCTCGAAATTATAAACTTCCCTATCTTATTATCTGTCCTAAAGTACCGGTTTTAACTAACCAGCTTCGATATCTTCACAAGTGTTGGCCGGATTATGATAAGTACACTTTAATTAACCTAATGTCTTATCACAACATCAGTTACTTCACGGGCATCCGACTATTCCTCTTTATAATTATTTACTAATCCTTAAACCAAAATGTTAAAAGGAAAAAGAAAATTATTCATACGATGTTGTAGGAAATGGTGTTAATTACAGCATTACTATGATAATTAAGGTTAATTTATAAAGATGTTTCTCAAAAAAAAAAAAACAATT
The DNA here is from genome assembly GCA_027479065.1 of Erythroxylum brevipes. Taxonomy (NCBI): domain Eukaryota; kingdom Viridiplantae; phylum Streptophyta; class Magnoliopsida; order Malpighiales; family Erythroxylaceae; genus Erythroxylum; species Erythroxylum brevipes. Next base: position 7,577,697 of record JANIHY010000208.1, read on the forward strand.
CCCATGAATTAGGATAACGTTTCTCTTGTAAATATTGATCCTTTCACTTAGGCTTTTACGTCCAGAAGATATTTATACAGTTCATCAAACCCTATTTTGCCATCCCTCTTTCTCTAAGCTCCTTCAAATTCTATCCTCTTCGTCACCTTTCTTTTTTCTCTCTCTTGGCAGGTCCGGTTATGGGGGCCAAAATCAGCAAAAGCTCAAGCTGTAATGGAAAGTTGAAATGGTTTGAGTTGAATGATCAGATAACTTTATGTCAGAAATTTGCCACTGTTAAGCTAATCCAGTCTCCTGATAAATCTTCAAAGACAAAAAATAAGCTGAGTAGAAAAAAAGTGATGAGAAGGGCATCACCAGATCAGAGAAAGAACTGGAAAGTGAGGGATTTGATGACTCTAGAGGATCACTTGCGCAATTCCTCTCCTGGGTCGTCGTCAACGTCGATACAGGACTCGATCAGCGATGGTGAGCTTTGTGTTTTTAAGCGATCATCCAAAAAGGTACCCTCATCTTCCAGAAGGGCAGCTCGTAAGAAAGCTTCCATGTCCTTTGAAGGAAGACCTAGTTTCTCGTTGGAGACATTGGTGATCCTAGACCGTGAGGCCGACCGGTACTTTTCGTCGATTCCTACGTCTATTGATGTCCCATCAGTTAGTCGACGGCAAAGTAGTATCCGCCAGTCAAAGAAGGTAAGGTTCAAACCGGTGGAGGAGGGTGATATTCATATGTTCCACTCACCTAATGATCCATCAGAGAATCACTTTTGATTAGAAATGACTGTATCGTTTTAGGTGCTCTAAATGCAGCATATAGATCGACTAACTCTTTAAAATCAACCCGAAAATCTAGGAAATGTGATCCTTATGTAGTTACACATCTTCTGATAAGAGGATTTGCTCTATTCCTTGATGTTTCTGTTGATTAATTTTCTTGATACCATGATCAATATTTTTACAAAATTACGCTGAAAATTCTAAATAATGAACTCGGGGCGGTGCTGTCTGTAAGTCTATTGCAAATGCACAGAATCTTAATCCATATTGTCTTATCTCGCTTTCATAAAAACCTATGCCAATGTAAACTCTTTAACAAAGTCCTAATAGGAGATTCAAAATTTGCCAATTTAACCTCAGCAACAACTTGTTAATCGCTTCTCGTATATAAACAGGATTTTTGTTCGAGAAATTGTGTAAAAGTCAGCGTGTTACCACAACATTGCTTGACATAAACAAAAGTTCTATAGCTTGTAATTGTGAACACTCCGTTTTGTGTATATAATTTGATTTTACAGTTCTTTTCTTGATACGTTGGTTTCTTAATAATTCTACTATTGCCATTTGTTGTGGAACTCAGAAGGTTTGCAATGTGAACATACCAAGCTTTAGTTGAACACAACTAGACATATTGCACTGTTCTTCAACCTGTTTGTGAAAAAAGAACAAAAATGATATATAAATAGACAATCACTGAATGACAAAAAGCAGCATACAGTGGAGTCTTGGCACTCTCAATCGAGTGTTAGGTAGATGAAACTTAGAAATGTACTCTGACAAACAAGAAAAGTCTAATCCCATTTATTTTCTCTTATTTTTTTTTCCCTTCTTGACATCTATTTTGAACTCTAGTAACATATACAAAATTGGGCTGGCTGTTGCCACTTGGCAGTGGATAACAATATATATTAACTGATCAAATCATGGCACCTCTAGTTATCCCTGCAACTGGTTTTTCTTGCTCAGTAGATATGTTGATGAAAGACACTTGCTCCAAGAGCTCTTTCACAAGCTTCTTCATTGGACAAAAGATTATCTGTCCAATATTACTCTGTCTTATTCTGTTTCATAGAATCTCAATCATTTATTTTGCGGGACCTACATAAAATTCATGCGGGACCTACATAAATAAATGACTGAGATTTATTACATACAATAAAACACCATAATATTGGATAGAGAATCTGGACTCCCTTCAGTGTCCTCTTCTTTCAATATACAAATCAGTATTTATCTTCCAATTCTACATTACTTCTTAGACACGATACCTGTCTAGACAACATTAAAAAAAGATGTACAAAATTGTTACCATGGTAACATGCTTTATGTTATGTGACCTTTTCAGTTGAAGCATGTGATGGTAATATGCTTTTAATCTGTCTATGCTCCGATGGAAACTCGCCGTCGAGACGGCATTTTTGTCTGAAGCAAGCATTATTGATCACCACAATAAACAAAAAGCGGTCCAACTAAAATAATTATACTCGTCGAACTATCTTTTTAGTATTATAACAGTACTATTATAATTAATCTCTCTTTACGTACCATCACATTAATCTACACAAGACTAGCTAGCATTCGGTCCAACCTGACATTTACGACTATATTTATATAATATGTTAGAAAACTGGTTTATCAAGAAAAAAAATTAAAATACGGTATGAAACAGGCCTGCAAATGAAAAGCAAGCTTTAAAAGCATACAAGTATTTAAACCAAGATGTTAAATTTATTTTGCACCCCAGTGAACCGTGCTTTAAAAGCATACAAAGCATATCAGGTCCTTTAAGGAGCCTTGAGAGTTAAAAAGTCTACGCATTGGAGTAGCATCTGAAATCGATCAGGGCGTAGCTGAGGAATGACTATCAATTGTTCTTGAGACACCAACTGAAATTCGAAGAATTTAAGATACTGCAATAAACCTGTAGCGTGAAGGATTATTATGCCTTATTATTTGAGAGGTTCAAATCCCATAATCTCATCTAATTAGATTTCTCTTAAAAGGGTTCGGACTTGAAACTGAATTGCCAGTCAAAATGTTAAACCCATAAACCCCATAATAAGCATATCTGATAGTTAAGAAACAATGTTTCTTATCCTACCCATAGAATCCTTTTGAAACAAAAAAATCTTGAAAGTTGCTCCCTTGAAGGAAGAAGATGGCCTCTCTGCTGCACAACCTGTTGAGCGTGAATGATGGTTGCGGCAAAGATCGAACACCTTCTCTGTTGTTTAAGAGATAACTCTGCTGCAACAAACTTCTTAAATTTCTCTTCTAATCTTGACTTTGTAATCTTGTAATCAGTTGAATGTATGAAGTAAATGATGTAAAAGTATTGCTTAAATCAAAGAACTAAACTTCTGGTTTTTTTTCCAACAAAACAGAAACTTCTACTGCTATTTTTTTAACTTCTAACTTGCTACTGGAAATCAAAAAACAAAACTCAACTTATAAACTTGCTGCTGGAAAATAAAACAAATGCTCAACTTCTGTGTAGGAAAAATGAACACAACATGAAATCTGGAAAATGGTATTGCTTCTTTTGTATTGATGAAGGTTTTTCTCTTTTTTTCCTCATACATATACGAAAATGAAGAGAAAATGGAGCTTTATATTTAGCTCACACATGTTCTGATAAATTTTGATTTTAAACTGAAGAATAAAGACT
>JANIHY010000208.1:7582840-7602603 GCA_027479065.1 Erythroxylum brevipes
GTTTAAATATTATTTTAACACATTCTTAAATTATCTTAAACAAAATTACTTATATATATATTAATTAACAAGTCAATTTATTAAACAAATTCATGACAAAAATAATAATTAGCTTTTAAGAATAATAATTTAAAATTTTTGAGTTAAAAGTATAAAGAGATAAATAGATAACCTAAACTTTGATAAATTAAAGTAACATTTTACGCGTATCTTTACTAAAAACAATTCTTGGTAAGAATTTTTTCAAAACTCACTCAGCACTTCCACTTCTTTGGTGAAGCACTTAACAAGTTCAGAGTCGACCAATATTCACTCTGACATGTATATATATTGACCCCATTGTGGATCTGATTAAAGCTTGTCTGAGTACAAGTGTTGTGCAAGCTATCACTTGTCTCTCAATACAACATAACTGGACCCACTGGTCTTTTGAATCTTGGAAATCCTCCTCAGAATATCAGCAAAAGCCTTCTTGTCCTGCACCAATGACCAAATTCACTGCTCAACAGACAGAATGAGAAAGGTTTCATGTAACAGTGCTTTTCAGGCGAGGCTACACAAAAATGGACATTAACTCTCATTTAAACTAAGATACATGCATGCCTCAAGCTCTCAAGAAACGTAGAGTCCATAATCTTGCTTTGTAATAAATTATTTTTCTGATTGTGGGAAGAACTAAAGCAATCATCAATCAACAGTTGATTCAATTTATAGTGTATGCGGGCACAGACATTTTAAACAAGAAAAGCCATACCTCAGAACTTCTTAACCTGGATTTGAACCTAGCAACAAGGTCTTGTGTAGTCACCGGTCCGTTTTGCAACAGAACAGCCCTGATCTCTTCTTCAGTAACTGGTGCAATAGATGATGTTGACCCTGTTTTCGATGATACTGGGGTTCCTTTAGGAGTGGCAAGAGTTTTAGTTGCAGGTGTACTTTCTTCTTTAACGGCAGGTTTTGATTCCTGATACCATGCAAAGTCAATCCACATAGTTCTGGAAATTAAATGTCCCACATGTTGGTTATAATCCAAAAAGAAGAGAAGAGATACATTTTCTGTCTTCACTTTCTTTGGTGTAGCACCATTAGTTGCCTTTGACTCATCACCGTTTGATTTCCTTTTTCCCTTTGCAGACTTGGAAATTGATGGGGTGCTCTTAGCAGAACCTGTCGTGGGTTTTGATGGACTACCGTCCACAGGTTCCTCCTTAGGTGCATCCTCTGCTTAGGAGTAAGTACTGGGGATAAATTTGTTTCATCATCTATCTGAACAAGCCCAAACAAGTAATTCATCAGTCAAAGCAGATAAATGAAGAAATGTAAATGAATGCATAGCAGGCTATACAAAACATCAAATAATTCAGGTGTTAAAGAAGTGGCTTATAGCATCTCAATTGATTTGAAGGAATTGCCCCATGAAGCATTAAATAAGAGCCCTAAACTTCTCAAAACTTGCAATAAAATTATAATTGGTCAAAGAAAGGCCATATAAAGTGGAACAGGAACTATAGTACCATTATAGTCGATAATAAAGATCCACTAATCAGAGAACATTGTAAGCGATCGACAAAGTAAGCTAATACAATTAGCTATAAGAAAACACTTACATCATCTTCATCATCATCGTCATCTTCTGCATCTGAATCATTCAGCCCACCAGCTCTGCCCAGTAGCTTTTTTAACTCCTTCCCAGATTTGCTGAGTCCTCCTTCCTCATTTTCTTCATCCTCATCATCTTCATCCTACAAGATATTAAGATTTCCAATCATCATAAAAGCAATGCATTGTGAAAGTTGAAGTGGTACGGTGTAGTGATATTGAAAATTGTTTAGATGTATGGACAACTTCAAATTTCTAATGAGAAAATTTCCCCATTTTATCTCTCCCATAACCACTCACTACCTTAAGCCAACTCTCCTCAAATTCTAAGGTAACCATCAATCTAAAACTGCCCTTAATAGTATCGTTGTTGCAAGGATATAGTCCCTACTCATACTCGCCAGGAGTAAGATACCCTGCATCAACTTATTTGCCAAAATACGAGGAAAAAGAACAATGAAGAAATTAATATAACATGGACAATATGCTTCTAAAAACTTATTCTCATTGTTGCCTCCTTTATTTTGCAGATAATATATAATTGTATCAAGGTTAGCAGTTATTGGGTTGTTAGAGTTATAAGAATTAGTAGTTTCTTTTTGATTTATGAGCATTATCAGTTCCCTTTGCATGAAATTCTCCACATTGACTTTCCATTTCATGTCTCCCCCATTACTGTTGAACTTTTAGACTTAAAAGGGACAAACATCTTAAAAGTTGATAATCCTTGGCCTCTTAAAGCCATTTTTACAATGAGAATAAGTTCCCATGTCTCAATCCCTTATATTGGGAATGGAAAGGTTTCCAAAACTTTCCATATACTCCATAACACACATTTGATCCTTACCAAAGTTGATACGGGATATCTTCTAGGCTAATGATTCTCCTTTACAGCAGTTCAGTTTAAGACTTATTGAGGGTCCATTAGTTCAAAAAGATAGAAACTTCATCGAGTAGCATACCTTCTTAGGAATATCTCCTCTTAAATCAAATGTATCAGATCTGTTTAGCAAATCCCACACATGCTTTCACAGGAGCTGAACTTCATCGTGTAGCATACCTTCTTAGGAATATCTCCTAAATCACAATGTATCAGCTCTGTTTACCAAATCCCACAAATGCTTTCCTAGGAGCTGATTGCTTTGACCCTCAATTATGCCGAGCTTATCAAGAATTAGCAAGATTAAACTGGTTTCCTTTTCATTTGAATAATCATCTAAAGGCCTTCGGCCACATTTAATCATTAGGCTCTTTTACCAAAATGATGCAGAATAGGTAAAACAGGGTCAGTAATATGTTAGGAAGGTTGAGAGACAATATTAAGGATCAATATGGGATAGGTATTCAATTTCTGGTGATTCTAGAAACTTGGGTTTTATAAAAATCCAAAAGATATTAATGTAGGAAAGGAAGCAAAAAATGGTACTACTAGAGTGAAGTTACAAGCGGTCTTCTAGGGGAAGGTTTAGGCACACTTATCTCAGGAATAGATTTAGAAACTATAAACGCCTTTCAAATAGTTTGGGATCTATGCTGATTAGGTTGTTGTATTACATAAAGCATTATTGGCACTTATATCTTTATATTAGTTTGTCGTGTTAAACTCTTACAAATAGGTTTCTGTTGGCATTAAGAAACACCTAGTCACTATGGCTTGATCAAAAGAGAAGCCTGCACTCTCTCTCTCTTCCTCTCAAAGATGCCCCACTCCCCAATCTTCCCTCTTCTTTCATCCCTCTTCAACCTCTTATTCTGCATTTACTTCTCTCCCATTCTCTTCCTTATTTTCCTCATCCCTCAGCTGTCTTACATTAATTATGCTAATAAAAGAGGAAGGAGAAATTGCTATAATAGTGTGAACCTTTTAGGAACAAGGAAAACAAAAAGGGACAGAATACATAAAGCAAAAATGCAGACCTGCTTAATTTCTGGGGGAGCTGGAGCCTCAGGAGCCAAATCTTCCCGCTCTTCAGGATCGTTACCAACAGTTTCATCATCATCAGTAAAAATCTCTTCATGCTCCCAATCGTCACCTAATGCCAGCAGATAAATAACCCAAGTTATTATTTAGTAACTGTAGTATTAGCAACACTTTAAACTACAAGAACCAAACTTCATTACATGATTGAAGTTAATCAAGAACAAAAGGACCACATTACTAACTGCATTCGAAGAAGAGGTTGCCAACATGAGCATGCAGTAAAAGGTTAACAGAAGAGTGTATCAATAAATATTACAAACCTATAGCATAAATTGAAGAGAGAGAATTTTGTATAAGCAATTGACATTCAGAGTATGGAGAAGCAACACTGACCCTTTTCTATATCATCATCGTCCATATCATGATCACCTCCCCTAGGCCCTTCTTCATCATCATCACCATCTTGTTTGTTGAGTCCAAGCCTACTTTTTCTAGCTGCTTCTTCTTCTTCATCTTCTTCTCCCCTGTCAGAGACACTGCCTTCTTCTTCTTCACCAGTTGTCTTTTTACGTCCTCTTCCACCAGTAACAACAGTCTCCTTCTCATCAAATTTATCCACTTCACCAAATGCTGCGGCTCCATTATTTGCAGCTTTCATCATCCATCTTTCATATCCATCAGCAGTCTTTCTCCTGTTCTTCATCTTCTCTTCTGCTTCCTCCAAAGTAAGTTGTTTATATTGTGCAACCTTGTTAAAATTGTACCTGTTAAACATGTAAGCGGTTAAAATGCATCACCAATTAGCTGCACAAAATTTTAACCAGAGAGATCTTGAATCATACTCTCAAGTTCTTTGGGTCAATAAATTCTCATAATTATTTTATAGTAAAAACGGATAACTGTGGTAAAATAAGACACGAATAGGACTGAAAGTAAATCTGAGCAAATTAAAACTTGGACAGTTCAATCCTATATATTCTTGAATGCACCCAACCCATATAAGGAGCCACAGGCCACAACTGTACATATTGTTTAGAATTCATACCAAGAGCCAGCAGGAATAGCAGTAAACTCTTTCCCTTGCATCATCAGCAGGTAGTAGGTTGCTGATTGGGAACCTTCAAGATGCCCCTGGTACTGAAACTGGCCTGTTTCATCTTCCAACATCCAAGGCTTATTCTTGTACTTCTCCTATGTAAATAAAGTAATGGAAATGAATTTTAAGGTCTACAAGAGGAATAAGAAAGGCAAATAATTCAACCTACAAACCTAATTTGGTGGGGAAATTGGCTTTAAAAGAAGGCAAATAAATTATGACCAACCTTCACCATTATCCTATCTCAAAAGACTAAGAATAACTAATCTTCCAAGAAGGAAAAACAGCTAGACAGGAAGAGATATCGAATCTAAGCAAAGCAAATGGGTAAAGAAGATTATATACCCTCAAGGTATCACTAAGTTGGCGACCTTGAAGTCCATCTTTATGGAGGGTCCATTTATTCTCCGCATTTTTCTTCCTTGAAAAAGTTGGCAGCCCATTCATAAATCTACCAATAAAGTAGTTCTTCTCACTGCTAGGACTCGCACGAACATTATATTCCTAAAAATGCAGACAACAATAATATGCTAAGAATTCAGCTTTTCCATCAATTCAAAAAAGGAAGCTAATTTTCTCGGCGAAATCAAAACTTTTACCAACATTTCTACTATTAGCTAGCTTTTTCGGGTTGATCATAACACAACAAACATCATATATGTAAATACCCGTTCACTGTCTCATTCAACAATCTGCTGTTAGAACAATTAAAAGGGAAAAAAAAGATAACAAAAGAAAACCAATTCAAGATTACGAAACTCGGATCAAGCGAGAGACAGTGGCACCACAATCATAGCATTTGCCACGATTCTCGGCCATCGTTTTGCCACAGGACAAGCAAAGAGTCATGTGCTTGCAATTACTTCCGTACAAATCCGTAGTCGACCCACAGCCACTACACGAGGGCTTCAATAGCAAATCCAACGACATTTTCTGTCCCTCCTTCAGAAACAGCAATACCCAATAGTAAAAAGGTTAAATCCCACAAAGAGCATGTCAGGGTTCAATGAAGATGCGAAATGCGCATAAGCGCAGTGACAAGTAAACCCCTCTGGGTCATCCTGAGTGAGGAAGACGATGAAAGATATTAAAGATGAGTGGGTACTATGTCTCCTTAGGTACAATCGGCTCTATGAGATTACTACAAACTGTCGGTTGCTGACAGTCCAGCACGAATTATAAAACATGTTTTTAAGACATATAACATGTTTCCAAACGACAACCTACTTAGTTAGTTAGCAAGTGAAACGGCAATGTTTGAGTTTGTCTTGTATAATAATTAATAAATCGCAGGAAGTTAGAAGAAATAAAAACAAATAAGTCAGCGAGTGGCATTGCTTCTCGCTCCTACAGCAGCAGCCGACCAACTTCAATGGACTCTCAATGGAGGGAGACCAGACTCTACCCTCTGTTGGGTACCGTTTTGTTGCTATCTCTGCTTTATCTCAATTTCGACGACAAACTCAGCTTCCCGACCATCCTTCGGCTGCCTAGAATGGGGTTTGTTTCCACCAACTCCACACACTTTGTCGTCTTCAATGGTGGGGAGCAGTCAACGATGTATGTCAATGGATGGAACTCATACTGGTTGTTGCAGGAGAGTGTGTGGAGTGAATCTAGATCCAAGGTGTCTAAGATGTTTAAGAGAGGTGCTCAAATGGGGCTGACCGTTTGCAGGACTTGGGCTTTCAGTGATGGTCATGGTCCTAACGACTTGCAGGTCTCTCCTGGTGTCTTCAACGAGAGAGTCTTTCGGGTTTGTTCTGTTTAATCTCTTATAGAATTTGTGATATTTGCTTTTGTTAATGAATTGAGGATATTGGAATAGGATTGTAGGAAGACTTTCAATTGCATACCCAGTTACCCACTTGATTACTAGTTCAAAGAAGGGTTTTTTTCCAGTTTGTTCTGTCCTATCTCTTAAGAAAGTTGTGATTTTTTCTTTCTGTAGATACTGAAAGAAAAAAATAAGTTTTCTATATTTGGTGTGTATAATTCAATATACGAGGGGATATTTATACCCAATTTGCCTAACTAAGTATCCATAATTTATACTATACAATCATATTATATCAAAAATAAAATCAATAATAATGATAAGATCATTATCATATCATATCAAAGTACATCTTATAATGATAAGATCAAGGATAAGATGGACATCTTATCTTATTGTTATTATTGCTAACATCTCCCCACAAACTCAAGTTGTCATTGTAAATGAGAGGTTGAGTTTAGAAATTAAATATGTAAAGTGTCGAGTTGAATGAGACTCTGTGAAGATGACAACAATCTAAGACTATAAGAAAATTAGAACGAGTTGTATGGTCATTTAGAGAACATGATATTTGAACAAGATTACAATCGATCTCAATATGTTTAGTCCATTCATGAAAAACATCATTATTAACAATTTGCACAGTACTATTGTTATCACAATAGAGAGAAACTGCAGACGAGAAAGATACACCCATATCTTGAAGCAGCCATCATAGCCAAAGGAGTACAAAGGTAGTCTCAGTAAGAGCTTTATATTTGACCTCTATAATGAATCAAGAGACAATTATTTGTTTCTTGCTGCACCAAGAAATGAAAGATGTTCCTAGAAAGAAATAATAAATAGTGGTGGATTGATGGTTTTTTAGATCCCCAACCCAACCAGCATCAGAATAAGCTTGTAGCTCTAATAGGGAAGAGTAGCGAGAAAAAAGCCCATGAAATAAAGTGCCTCAGAGTTACTAACAACAGAGAAATGAGTTGTACTAGGTGCAGACATAAAGTTACTTGCAATGTGAACAGTATGAGTAATTTCTGAACGAGAGATAGTAAGGTAGATAAGACCGTCAACTAATTGGCGATAAAGCGTATCATCATTAAGTAGACTCCCATCAGTAGCAAAAATGTGACAATGGTGTCTAGTGAAGTATTACTAATGTCAGCACAAAAGATGAGATCAATAGCATACTTTGCTTGTGACAGATAATATCCAGATTCATCTAAGGACACTTTGAGACCCAAAAAATAACTTAGATTACCCAAGTCTTTCATTGCAAATTGCTGGTCAAGAAAGTACTTAAGGTTAGAGATACCTTGTATGTCATCACCAATTATTATCATGTTATCTAACTAGAGAAGGAAAAGAGTGTACCTTGGATCTGTTTTGCGAAGAACCAAGACATGATTATAAGAGGTAAATTTGAAATTAAATTGTCCACCGGTGGAACTAAATTTTGCAAACTAGGCTCGAGGAGCTTGTTTTAGTTCTTAAAAGACTTCGCCGAGACGACAAACATTATTAGAAGGATGATTATACCTCAGAGGAGGTTGCATGTACACTTCTTTTGTGAGATTTCCATTAAGAATTCATTTGAAATAACTGTCATCTTTTGCTAGCATCAACAGTAATGAAATTGCATATTGCGGTAATTTTGGCTACAGGAGTGAAAATCTCCTTATAGTCAATTTCATATTTATGGGTGAATCCTTTAGCAACAAGGCGAGCTTTGTATGTTTCCACTGATCCATATACTCAAATCTTAATTTTATAGACTCATCTACAGTAAATAACAAACTTGTCTAGGGTAAGTCAACCAAGTTACAAATTTCAGTGTTAGAGAGAGCTTGTAGTTCTTCCTCCATTGCTTGCCAGCATAAAGTGTCAGAGCTGGCCTTGCGATAGGTGTAAGGTTCAGATAGAGAAACAATAGTGGAATAAGCATGGAAATCTTTCAAACAAACAGAGGGTTGACTTACTCAAGTGAAACAACGAGGAAGTTGTTGAGACTTAGTGGATTATGATGAATGGGTAGATGAGGAAGAGTTGTGTGGTGAAGGTGAAAGTGAAGGGTCTCTCTCCAGGGAAGATATAATAGAATCGGATGCTTGTTCTATTGGACTGTTAGAGCTGTAAGATGGACTTGTAGAAGAAATATCATGAAACAAAGATATGGTAAGATCAAAACAAAATTGTTGTTGGGTTCATTGACTCGGAATTTTGAGAGTGTGAAAAACATTTTATGTTCCCATTTCTTCAGAGCCTTAGATTGTTGACATCTTCACGAAGTTTCATCCACCTTGGCGCTTTGTAGATCTAGTTTCCAAACTCAACCTCTCATCTACTATGTCACCTTGAATTTGAAGGGGGTGTTAATAATAATAACAATAAGATAAGATGTATCTTATCCTTGATCTTATCATTATAAAATGTATTTTGATATGATATGATAACGATCTTGTCATTATCTTTGATTTTATCTTTGATGTGATATGATTGTATAATATAAAATTAGGGATATTTAGTTAGACAAATTGTATGTAAATATTCCCTTGTACATTGAATTGTACACACAAAATATAGAAAATTTCTTTTCTTCTTTTTCTAGACACTTGCAACTAGGGTTTCAACTCCAGCAGCTTTTCTTGGCGTATGATGATGCATGGGCAGGTTTCCATTGATGATTTTTGAACCATTTTATTCCACTCGAGAAGATGAACAATTTATTATATGGAAAAATGTTTTTGGAGTAGATTTAAAAACCCATAATACGAAAACAAAATGTTGTGAGGGAAAAAATAAAGAAAGATCCAGAATTTTGACTCCTTTTGTTACAAAGAAGACTCTGAAATCATGTAGTGAGTGAAAGAAGAAAAGAAGTTTTTCTATATTGTGTGCATAATTTACTGTGCAAGGGAGTATTTATATATAATTTATCTAACTAAATATCTCTACTTTTATGTTATACAATCATATCATATTAAAGATAAAATTAAGGATAATGATAAGAGCATTATCATATCTTATCAAAATATATCATATAATGATAAGATCAATTATACATCTTATTTTATTGTTATTATTGTTAATACTGTTATTAAAGAACTGTGGATTATAAGGAATGGAATTAGGGAAACTTATACTATGAGTTGAATGTTAGTAAGTCATAGTAGCCATACCCAGTTGATTACTAGTTAAAAGAACGGCTCTTTTGCAATGTCATTTAAGAGTTTGCTATCTTTTGCGTCATTAACTAGCTTTTTAGTTAGAAAATGACCTTAATCGTATGATCAGGTCTGTTTTTGTGCGGGATTGTAAAATTGAAGAATTTCCTTGGAGTGTCAACTGGGATGTAGACCTTATATTGTACCATGAAACTAGCTGTTTCTTTTCGACCGGGGCAGGAATGTCATTAGAATCTGTGATTTTGAATGTGAGCTAGGGGACTTGCTGTTTTCCCTGTGTAGTGTGTACTAATATAATTCTTAATATCTTGCTGCTTTTCTGTTTTATACTTATTGCAAGATTGATGGAAGCATTTATGAGTTCTCTCAGAGCTTTTATATGTATCTGGCTGCAGGCACTGGACTTTGTGATAGTTGAAGCAAGGAGGCATCGGATAAGGTTAATTCTTAGTTTAGTTAATAATCTAAATGCGTTTGGTGGAAAAGCTCAGTATGTAAGGTGGGCGGAACAAACTGGAATTGATGTCTCCTTAAAAGATGATTCCTTCTTTTCGAACCCTGCCATTAAGGACTCCTACAAAGCATATGTCAAGGTGGGACACAATATTTAATTATGAAAATGTGAACCCTCAGAACCATTTTTACACGCTCATTATATGTTCGATTGAACAAGTACTACTCGCCATACGATCAGTGGTAAATATTATTCCTTTGGAAAAGAGATCTCTATCTGTCACTTCCTCTGAAAACCTGGGTTCAACTTCAAATCTCTACTGAATTGCAGTCATAATTATTATACAATTTGATGCCTATTTCTGTTTGCTTATCACATCCTGTTATGCACTTGCCAGGCCATTGTGACAAGGAAGAATTCGATAAGTGGTGTAAGGTATTGTGACGAACCAGCAATTTTTGCCTGGGAGCTTATGAATGAGCCCCGGTGTGCATCTAATTCATCTGCTCCTTTACTTCAGGTGAATTGGAAATAATTGTGAACTTTCATTTTCAAAATTGGTGAAGAAGATTATTTTCAAGAAACTTCATGTGAGATTTGATTGAACTTGTTTTGTTACTGTTCACCAAAGGCATGGATCAGCGAAATGGCGACATTCATCAAAGGCTTGGATAAGAAACATCTAGTTACTGTTGGACTTGAGGGCTTTTACAGCCTAAATACAACAGAAGAGTTGGATGTAAATCCTGGCAAATGGGCAGCCTCACTTGGATCTGACTTCGTACAAAATTCAGCAATCAAAGACATTGATTTTGCTTCAGTCCATGCATACCCAGATAGCTGGTTAGTCATGGTCTCATATACTCTGATAGTTGTGTGGATGATGATCAAATTACAAGGATCAGACCCAGCAAGTTATTCCACTATGCATTCTTGCGATAGGTTATTATATTTTATGCCAATCTGTTGTGGTGTTTGGGTGGAGTTGCCTAATTTATCTCAATGTTGATGCTTACATCATCTTGATATTAAGTTGATTGTAAAATCTGGTTCATCTACAAATTGCAGGATTCCAAATACAAACTTGGAAGGCAAAGCAAAGTTTCTTTCTCAGTGGATGGATTCTCATGTAAGGGACGGAGATACTGTGTTGAGAAAGCCAGTTCTTTTTACAGAAGTGGGTTCTGCTCGGCATGCAACTAAGGAAGGGGTAAACGACATTGATAGATTGTTAAAAGCAGTGTATGATAGAATTTACGAGTCGGCAAAGAAGGGACAGGCGGGAGCAGGAGCCTTAATATGGCAATTATTAGTAGAAGGAGTCGAGGAATATAGTGATCAGTATTCTTTTGTGCCATGGAATCATCCTTCTACTTATAAACTGATAAAAGAACAATCATCAAGGCTACGAAATTTAACTTTAGAGCACAAAATGGGATGACAAGGTTCTTCAATTTATTAATTCTTTTATTACATGCAAGTATCAAAGCTTGAAGAATGTACTTGCATACAGTTTGGATCATGCCCTCGAAATGAAATTTCGGAAATAATGTCAGTTTGCCTTGCTCAAAGCTCAGATAATAGTTCCTGATATATGTAAAATGCACAGCAAAAAGAAGCAAAGACCTGCTAAAGGAGTGATAATACACAGAGGAAGCCACGTATATAATAGCGTAGAAGAAGCGTAAACATGGATATTATATTATTATATGAGAACTTATCTAGGCCACACAGCTGCATTTGCACCGAAACATGCACTTTTTGCACTGAGCAAGAGTTGGATTCCCACCGTTACATTCACACTTCTTGCTGCATTTGGACCTTGAACTCCCACCCCACAAGCACCGAGCCATGCACCGTAGAATCGGCACGCACTTTGGGCAACCGTACTTCATCTGCTCTGTGATACAATTTTTACATTCACTACCGTCCGGCGGGCAAGACAGCACCGGCGACACCACCAGCAACCATAACATCAGTAACATCGTTACTGCAAGCCTCTTGTTTTCTTCCATGTTCCTTCAGGACAAACTGGTCTTTAACCAAACTCCCGGTTGTACTTCTATTGTGAGTACTTCATATGTATACTCTCTTTGTCAGAGAGGAGTGATTCTGTGCTCGTATTATGAGCTAGGTCTGATTCCTATAACCATTTGATGAAGATCAAATAAAAATTTCTTATGGTACACACCTGAGGTTGATATCATGTATATAGCCGGCAGTACCTTCAGACTCAGTAATAAATGTGGTATCATTGACTACACCATTGGGATTGAAACCTGCAGGTCCTCGGGCTGTAATAAATGTGGTATCATTGACTACACCATTGGGATTGAAACCTGCAGGTCCTCGGGCTGCTCAATGATTTCTATCTCATCTTCTTGTTCTTATCTCTTGCTTTTCCCTCTAAGGTGCTTCCTTGTTTGATGATCATAGTCCCACCTCATTGAAAAATGTGAAGATGAAGCAGAAGATATTTGTCAAAGGGCATTAAACAGCTGCTTTATTGAACATTGTTCGCACTGTCTATACTTTGTCTTTAGTGCATTTTGGCTAAGAAAGGCATAGATTCAACATGGTCGGTATAAAGCCACTCAATCCCCTTCAACCACCAAGTTAATGACATCGTGTGGAAAAGGATTTCACCAATTTAACTCTTCAACTCCACATTCCACTTGTTTTAAGATTTTGGAAACAATGTCTGGACAGACACTAAAGGACTGGCCATATACAGTAAACAAGTTTTCCATATCCCTAAACAGAAACTATCCTTTAACTGTTAACTAATTAATCGTCTAAGCATTCAATCATAGATAGTTGGCGCCACCACTGTGCAAGAAACATATGATAAGTAGAAAATATTACATGCTTTGGAAATGAAAATGGGGGACATGCCATGCCAGTTACACTATAACCTATCACCATGATACATCAAAAATTAGTCGAGAAGTTGCACTTGCAACCTCAGCTTCTGAGTTCTGATCAGAGTTCACAGGGAGAATAAACAAGAATTAAATTCACAAATGTTTGGACATCGAACATAAAACTCGCAAAGATCTCTCAAACATGTGTGGCTTACCCAAGTAATCTCCCGCATGCACAATATTCACAAACGTCCCCCAAAGATAAAAAGCATTTCACATTGCAATTCACAAAGACCCCTCAAATAAAGAGCAATTCACGTTGCAAATTCACCAGGCTCGAAGAGCGGAGTACAACAACTTCTAGATAGATCATAGCAGCACAGAAACCATGAACTGCAAAAATAGATGCAATGCAACCCAAAACAAAATGTAAATTTTACTAACGTATGCGATGGCTTAATCATTGTGGAAAGTTTTACATATGTGTCTCCAACATTACTCAATAATTATATGCTAGTATTAATGTGTCATAATTTTGTGTAATTTTTAACATAAAATCCTTTATAATCTTATCTTAATGTGCTCAAATTCATTTTTTAAAGAAAATGATTAAACCTTAATTCAAATTTAAAAGTTTGAAATAAATGAGCAAAATTAACAGTTATCAAAGAAAATTAAGGAGATTTGATATAACAAAACGTTTATTTTTGCATATTGAGATCAAATTATGGGAATCAAAGCAAAATTTGGAGAAATAATTTGACTTGAGAAAATTGCAAGTTTTGGACTTCCAATTTGCAAGAGAAAAATGGGTTAAAAGTGGTTTAAAGCCTTATCTTGACTAGGTTTGGTTGAAATTCAAGGAAGTTATGATATGAGAAATCTAAAGGATCACAACTACAAGATTTTTACATGAGTTTTGAACGCTACAAATAGAGTCAAGATGTGAAAGGACAAGGCATCCATTTTTCATCATCTGGAAGTTCTCTTCTGTTCTCTTTTCTTTAGTCAACATTGGAGTAGTTTTCATCAACTTCTAATGATAGGAATGGTTATTGATGGCTAAGTCTTTTATTATTAGTTGAAGGAACTCAAAGTTCCTTTTAGAACTTTGAAAATTGGGAAGCAATTGAGTCTTAGAATGAAGTATTTTATTTACTCATGTATTGAATTAATTTTCTATTACTCTATTTTATGATTATTTTCCACTAATGTATACACACAATTAGTTTATTGGTTAAAATAATTATTCGCTAGATTAAAGTTTGAATACGTAAAAGTTCAAGTTTTTTAATCACTTATACTGATTAGGAGTTTTAATTTGTTGTGGCACAAATTATTTCTCTTGAAAAAAGTATTTGACTAAATTAAATTTAATCACATGTATTATGCTTTCTTACTTCGATGGTCTTTCTTTTTAAAAAAATTATTGTTTAATTAAATTTTGGATCGTATTAAAGGTTGTTAAGCAATGAAGATTAATTGAACTACGTGCTTTTGATTAACTAATCCTAAAAAATAATGGATATTTAGTATCATATCAAATATATGACTAATGAAATAACTATTTTGGGTCAATGACTAATCATAATTCCAAAGGGTGGAAGCTACTGTAAACTAAGGTTTATTTTATTAAAAACAGACTAAAAAATAATTGTAGATATTGGGATAACTAACAAATCTAGGGCAAGTATTTGCATAATTGAATATTGAACGCTACTTAACTTCTACTGTGTTAACATGTCATAATGTTCATCATTTGTTTCATAAATATCAACTTCCAAATAATTGTCTAACTCACTTATACTATATGAGATTATAACCCTTTTTTCCTTTGTGAATTCCTTTTATATGAAACCTAAATTGATAACTTTCTTACTTAACAAGAAAGTACTAAAAAAAGTTGAAGATGATACCAAACTATTTTGATCCAACCTTTTACTCATTCTTGATTGATAATCATTAAGTAAATCATACCAAAATGTTCTAAAGATATCAACATGTATTGAAACTTGATCTCCTTATAACTACTAAAAATAATATTCAATTGCAACAAACTTGTACCTTGGATTCGAAACATCAGTAACTGCCATTGTATTACCAATCTCTTTTTAATAATTGTTAAAAGTTCCAATCTGTTTTTAATAATTGTTAAAAGTTATCATTTTAATTGTCATTATTTGAATAACTTCAATATGAGAAACGACACACTATGAGATAATGATTATTTCATCTCATACATATGAGTAAAATAAATGTGAGAAGTTCGATATTTTATGCTAGAAGACAAAACAATGTCAAACACGTCCAATTTATGATAAACTTCTTTTGTGAGCTTCCATTACTAATATGTCATCAAATAAGCATATTGAGAATCTTATTGTCTCAACTTGATAAGCACATCAGTATACTTAATTACACTATCAAGCATTACAGATGTCAAATTCTTCCTCGTTGGACAATATATCCTTAACTTTCAAGTGTAGTCATTTTGTAATTATTTTGCAGTTTCTTCAAAATTGTTAACTCGTTTAGGTGTTGTGCTCTCATACGCTAAATTATTTTGAATTGATTTTATATTTTTTTAATAATCTTGAACTTATCCTTTTTCACTACATTCACTTTATATACAAAATAACACATAATAAAGGAATCTCCTATCCACCACTAATGTACCAACCTATAAGATGCTCCTAGTTTTGTTAATCATAACTTCTTATGTTAGAATTATCCAAAGTTATTGCTAACAATTTCATGTCTATGATCCAGTCATTAAACAATTAACTAGTATATTTGTTAGCTTTTCACTTATATGAGACACCAAAACGTAAATGTACATACCATTTAGAAACACATGTCAAATATCGAATATAACAAAATCAAAGAACAAATAATACCAAAATTAAAAAAGTACTTTTTACCTTATAATGCAACTAAAGTCCAATTATTGTTAAAGTAATGTGATTTCCTAACCATATAACCCTTTTCTTATCTTCATATGCGTACATATCAAATGTGATTGTAAATTGCTTGTCATTAATCGACAACATTATGTTAAACTCCTCTGTGTATTATAAATCTTAAAGATGTTCTTCTTATTGGTATTTCGAGTAGGTATCTTATAAGCTAGATTAAGTGATGAATATCATCTTGACGTCTTTATGATTTACAATTAAGAGTAGATATCAACGGCTTATAATTGCCTCCACAAACAAGCTCTTAGATTTTTTTAAAGATTATAGCTGGTGGCATTCATTCCATTTTTTCCTTTAAAATATTAGGCTTAGAAAGGTGTTTGACTTTCGAATACCATTTTTCTTTGATTAAACACATCAATATGCCTTTTTAAATTTAAGGTTCCACCTTTCAAACTTCTAACAAATAACTTATGGCATTACTTACACTTTATCTTATTAATTTTCTCACTTGTTTTAGCCTTTTGAAGTGATTATAAACATTACTTCTTATCTTTGAAGAATTATTTGTTTATTTTGTCTGAATTATTTTTTCACTTGTTATATAGTCATACATTAGATTGAACATTTTCATTATATTTGACTTAATTGAAGGGTTAAGTTAATTGATCTGAAACAGTATAGACAATAAACTAATTATAGACATCCAAAATGTTGGAAGCATGATATTAAGGATCAATATTTCAACAATTTTTCCTCTTAATACTTATCAGCACACCAAGTAAGTACAAAGAATAAAAATTAATATACACATAAATCCTAAAAAAGCTTTGTGACAATATTAGTATACAAAATTTCAAACAAAGTTTGTATTGGGTAGTATAGTAAATAATTACCAACATTTTACAGCTTGTTCGACTCTAATGTATGAAATAGGACTATTAAGAATAAACAATATGCAAAATATGCCATCAACTTGATAATCAAATGATTCCATTTAGTATATGAAGAATTTGCTATCAAATCCATATAAGACTTTTATTTTATAAGATTGATATAAGCACATATTGATTGATAAACCATAGAAAAGAAATATTAACCTATACTAGTGATGTATTGATCTCTTCATATATGAAGTGATAAAAAATATACTCAATAAATCTTGGTAAAGCACATAGGCTTTAATGGTAATTTACCAAGCCTAAATTGATTACTAGTACTATGATGATGGCATGCATCATTATGACTCAATTACACTTGAAATAAATTACTTTTGGCTTATATTTCTTAATTTTGATGTTAAGTTTAGGTTCTTGATAATGGCAGCCAAAATACTAAAAATAATTGCACCACAACTCCAAAATCTTAGATAAGAGAACATCAGAAGTTGGTGTACCAAAACTTATTTGATGGGATTTACCTTATTATTAAGGATATGTTTCTTATAACATGTAAAAGCTTTTACTATATAGCCTTATGTGATCTTTAAATTGTCAATTGATATATTGCCACTTACCAAAATGATTTTTAAAAGAGTGTATTGATGGTAGCCTTTTATTGTTTCATTCATTTTGTATTCCTTGTCGATGCTATCAACAATGCAAAAGCATTTATGCTTTTTCTTAGGGATAAGATAGATGCATTACTTTTTTTTCCCTAAAATGAATAAGGTATTATATAAGTGAAACTAATACAACATTACAATAAGTTCAAGGTTGTTCGCCTTAGCTGTTAGGAGGAATAATTACACATAGAAAAGCTTAAAGAAATAACCTTAGTATGAAAATCTACATATTAAAAGCCCCACGTGAGGAGTAGATAGAAATTCCTACATATGTTTAGCATAGATACAAGCTCTAATACTATTGATAACTTTATCTGCCAATTGGTATTTTTTCCACTTTCTTATTAGTAAATCGCCAGCTGATATGAACATTATTATTCAATCACCACATTCTTTTTCTTGTTCACAAATAATCTTATTTCTTATAATGTTGATGTTAATGCTAATTTGTTTAGTGGTGTTATATCTCTTTTGTAGGCACTTGATGATGTTAGTTTGTGCCCTTGCAGTCAATTTATTTTGGTTGTAAATATTTGTAAGACATTATTATTAATTAATTAAAGGCATTCTTTATCTTTATGAATTTGTTAATTATTTAATTATTATTCGTAAAGATAAAATCCTTGGAATAATTATTGTGTAATTGAAATTATGATGAGATCATAATTTATGAGATTCAATTTACACTTATGTATTATTCCTAAATGTTCCTAATTGTAGTTTCATCAAGACTGGATATTGATGAAACGGTAAAATTAGCACACATTATGTTTCTTTCTTATGAAGAAAGTAATTGATCTCATTAATTAAAGTATAGAGATACTTAAACTAATGTGTGGGTGATTATTAGAGAATAAATCACTGAACTGACCCGATTATGAGAATTCCAAATGGAATATTACTTATGTGTCTATGGACTATCTCATAATGATGGTTGTATAATTAATCCTCAGACTTGAGATTACTAATATATCTAGTATGGGAATTATTGTATTTTGATACTACTTATGAATTGTCCTAGGATAATTCTGTCGGTAGTAATTGGATACAATATGACCCATATGTAGATAATTGAGTAAGTCGATAAAGGATTCGTCACTCTAAAGTAATTAGAGAGAATATTCTACTGTTCTTGATTGGTAATGATTTATGGAATTCTCTGGCCAGAGTGAATTGATATTTGAAAAGGAGTTTTCAAATTTCAATTATAAATCAATTACTAATTAGCAAGGACGAACATAATTGGATACTAAAGAGTAGACACTATATCCATACTCTGTCCAATTAGAATATTAGATGACGAAAGGATTAAATTATACATTATAGCCATGCATGGACAGGTTAAGTCAATCACATTGACATTCCTAATGTTTGGGTAATTATGACATGTTGCTAGACGTCAATCATAATTTATGATTATGAATTGTTTAATTGGAGAATTAAAGATAAATTAAAAGGAGTTTTAATTTATCTAATTCTAATTGTGAATTAGAATTATAATTTATAATTATTGCTAACTTATTAGGAACCTAATTGGTCACACATCAAAGAGCAATTTGTGAAAGAAAAATTAATTAAATTAAGTTGAACTTAATTATAAAGTTTGAGAAACTTTGGGAATCAAATATAAAATATTTGATTTTATTAAAATTTAGAATTAGAATTTGATTCTAATTATAATTAAAGAATTTTAATTTTAATAAAAGACCGTCTTGATTTTTCTATTTAAAAGGAAGAGTTTTGTAAAAGCTAGCACCTTTTGTTTTTTTCCTCTAAAGGCAGTTTGAAAATTACTCTGTGGATACCATCAGAGGTTGAACAAGTGGACAGCTGGTGATTGATCACTTAGAGAAAATATTCAATTTTTTTTTGGAAAGCGAACAAGGTACGATTTCTAAATCGAATATTGTTTTATTCAAGTTTAATCAATTATCGGGATCCGCTTGGAATCCGAAAAATTTATGTTTTCCACTGCATCTGTGATTCAATCACGGTAGGATTCCAACACAAATGCTTTAAGGTAGACTTACTGTCTATTTGGATGGATTTTAGAGAGGTCAATAAGTACTTTTCATTTTCACAGAAATTTTTTTAAGAAAAATGAGTATTTAACTGTAAATAAAAAAGCACTTATTTAGTGCTTTTTTGGCAGTCAAAATATAGCTTTTTAATAAGTTCAAATTTAAAGCTTAAAAAATATTTTCAGGTAGATTTTTCATATCAATTAATGAGTCTATTTTTTAGTCCTTTTGCCCTTATGTTTTATACATAATTCCCGTAATATTCACAAACTCATCTTCACGTTTATTTTGGGATTCATATAATATTATTTGATTTTTTAATGTTTTAATATTTATTTTAATATTTATTTTACTTATGTTATAATCCATA
>JANIHY010000208.1:7630231-7647671 GCA_027479065.1 Erythroxylum brevipes
GGAACCAACTAGGTTACTCACCTGTAACTTCCGAGCTACTGCCTGGAAGTCCCAGCAATATCCGTGGAATGACGATCTAACGGTGCCTCTATAACAATCAAACAATTTTCCATTACTAGATGCTCAATCGAAACAATTTGATAATGCACATTTCTTAATTAAAAGTTGTACGATGCATGTTCATGATTTTCCAGCGCTAAAACCCAATTTCACTCTCTTATGCCCAATTCTAACTCTTCACTCAATTGATAAATAATAACTCATAGCATTTCATTCATAAAATTCAGCTCAATTTAGCAAATTATACACACTAAAATAATCCTAAGATACTCCCATAATCACAATACAGTCCTTAAGTTGCTATAGGAAACCATATGCGACTTTCTTTCGATAATTACGATCCTAATATTTAAATTCGAACTTTTATTCTTTACCTCAATTGTAGACCTCTTTCTCTAGTTCATAACGAATCAAGAATCACCTTAATTGGAGGTCTACACCATAAGTTATGCCCCAAGAACTAGAATAATTCACTTCAGAAAATTGTCCCTTGCCACAACCACAGATTCTTCACCGCGGCGCACAAGGAGTCGCTCGCCACGACGTGTAGAACGTTCGCCTCGGCGAACAATCCTCTCAAAGCTCGCCGCGACGCAAGGGACCAAGGCTCGTCGCGGCGTATAATTATACGCTCGCCGCAACGTCCAACCGAGCTCGTCGCGGTGATGGCTTTACCCAGCTCGTCGCGGCAAGTATTCATTTACTTGTCGCGGCGAGGCCTATTTCAGGCGTCGCAACGTGCGGGTACCATCGTCTTCTCCGATCAATTTTTTCTCCATTCTCTCTCTAATACCAGCATTAAATCACTCTCAACTACCTATTCTTTACACAATAAATACCATTAATGCATCAAACACAATAAATAACAACATTAAACCCATTAACTTACCAATCAAGCTCTAAAATCTCCAATCTTCCGAAAATCCTCCAACGCCTAAACCTCCACGATTTTCACTCTCAAACTCAACTATCTTCAACTTCTATAGGGATTAAGCTTGGCCTTGGCACAAAGAAACAAACCAACACAATGGAGAAACAAGGATCGGTGGAGAAGGTCGAAAATCAACAGGAGGAAGAAGAAGAGAGATTTGCCCTAGATGTAGGAGAAGATGACTTTCGGAATTTCAAAGTCTAAGGTATATAAAGGTTGATTTTTAACCTAAAGCTCACAAAACATAAGTCCTCAAATTCTTTTAATTTCAGTCTCTAATTTTCAATGGCTCATCATATTTATTCCTAACAGCATAAATCTAATTTTCCATCGCCATTGGACAACTATTTCGGTACTATAAAATCAACCGGTCCGTTACTCAAAAAATTCCGATCCGGACATTTACTCTCAAATTTTCCAGAAATTTTCCTATGGGTCACTATCAACTAGTAATCACTCTAAAACATTCCTAATTCAATTAATCAATCCAATTTATTCCATAATTCCCAATAAATCATAATCTAACATAATTATCTCAAAATTTGCAATTCATATCATAATCACAATTAAATGCCGGAAAAGTCATGAATGCATGTACCTATATATATGCATGTGCAACAATAGTCATTTATCAATGATATAGAGGCAAAATGCACGTGCAATTCAAAATATGAATGCACTCAATCCTAACCCATCCGAATTACCAATATGCCCATCGCATCGGTAATAGGATGTTACAATAAGCCAGAATCATGACAGAGGGCATGAAAAAAGCAAATTTGGTGTTTTCTAGCATACAACATTTTTTGTAATTTTGACTTTTGGGGGCTATTTTTGGAACCAAATTAATTAGAAAAAATTATAAACAACCTTAGAAGCTTCAAGAAGTATTTCAGCAAAATAAAAAATTCAAAAACTAGGTAGCACACCAAATTCAAAGAAGATCAAAAAGCAGCTATCAAGAGAAGCTCCGGAAATTCTAGATTTTCATATCAAGACTCCAACCATTTTTTTCTTTCTTTTATCTTCAATTATTTCATTGTCTTGAATGGTTATTTGGATTACTAGAGTGTTAAACATGATTATGGGTTTTTAAATCCATATTAGGGATTGTTCTTGGTATGTTTTGTTAAACTTTATTCTTGTTGAATTCAATAGATATATCAATGCTTTGTGATATTTGTTATGCCTATACTTGGTAATAAATTGAGAGAGTGAATCAAATTATTTGTGTTAAGGTGTGCAACAAGATTTGGTAGCTTAATGTAAATATCATATTAATAAACAACTGAAGAGAGATCTTAATTGTGAATTAATTATTCTTAGGATTGTTTCAAATCTAATTGAATATTTAGGAGTAGTTTTATGAATCGAGAGGTTACAATTTTATTATTATCAATTTCAATTAAGATCACTTGATTAGATCTTAAAAGAGAGTAATCAAAACCTTAAGATGTTTAGGATCAAGCATAATTGAATCAACAAGAGAGGGGAGACAAAACAATGATGAATAATTCCTAAGTTCTCAACTTTGATTAACTTTATTCTTATTGGTTGCTCAATTATTCAATTGTTTCATTTTATTAGTTATTTCAATTTCAATCATTTATTTTAATTCAATCTTTTATTACCTTAAACAAAATGCATTCAAGTTGTTAGGTGAATAATTAGTCCTCATGAGAATGATGCCTTTAATACTACGAGTTACGATTTATATACTTGCAATATTATAAGTTTTATATAAAACTTATTAACATTATTCACCTTTATGGGAACAAGAACATATTTTCCTTTACCATGAATAGTGAAATGATCACCCTTAATCCATTATCACAACTTCAAGTTTATGAAGATATTAGTTTGACGATAAATCCTTTTGAGGAGAGGGGAAATGATGGGAAATCAAATATCTACTCAAGTTACATAAGGTTTAAAGCTAAGGAGACATTAAGAAGGGCTTAGAAAAGTAGAAAATAGTTCAAATCAAATGCTAAAAGTTGCAAAAGATTAGAGAAAATTCAAGAATATTATAGAATTAGTTAACATGACACCTACAAAGTATTATATTGAACCATTTTCTCATAACGCAGTATTATGTTGGTCATGTTTGTGTATGAAAGAAGTTCAAAAAGCAAATAGGCATTAAAGTTAAACTTGTAATCAATTGCAGACTTGTCCATAATTAGACAAGTAAAGTTTTAGAATAAAATTAATGTCAATTTTTAAAGTTGGCTATCGTCAAATTTGTGATTTCGCTACTTTTAAAATTCCAATTTTTTATTTAGTAGTGATTGATTTATCTTTTAAAGGCTTTTATTTCCTAATAGATTTTGTAAAGATTATTACTTTCCTTCAAGATTTTATTCTTAGGGTTTTAAGCTTATAAAAGTCTTTCTTATAATTGTAATTGATAGCTTATCATTATTGTTGATCAATAAAAAACCTTGGTTCACTAAATACTTGCAATCTTATCTAACTTGCTAGTGGCAATCAAACCTTATAATCTTATCACTCTCAATCTTTTTATGAGTAGGGCAATTCATATTGTTATTCATATTTTTTGTATTAAATTTCTTGGATAAAACTTGTCTCAATAGAGTGGTCCTTGGTCTTGTCATATTGATATCAAATCTCACTAGTCCTATTGGTGGGGGTCATATTAATTATAACATAAATGATGTTATAATTGATAAATCCAAGAGCAATTTGCAAGTTATGAGCTTTTTGATAAATGAGGATCTTTCATATACATTGTTTTACATATATCATGAATTTAATTGTAAATGACGGGTTGGAGATTATCAAATAAGTGATAGAAGCAAATTAAGATAACGTAGCGTATTTGACTGCAATACCTAAATGAGTTGAGAAATTTGAAAAATAGTATGACAATTACACATTCTTTATATTAGGAAGTTATGTCCAGATTACCCAATAAGGTAGAATTTGATATTCAAAATGCTTAATATCATCATTAAGTATATGGATATGTTTATTCAATTGAAACAACATTATTTTTGATAGCCTTATTTATTGAGAGATTTGTAATGGGAGTTAATAAAAGAAGGTTTTTTAAGAAATTAAAGGTGTTTAATATTGTTATTGAGTTATTTTTTGACACAAAATATCCAACTACTCACATTTCTTTTTTTTTAATATATGTGAGACTAAATTAGCATTATCTAAATGGTGAATTTCTTTCTTACCATAAAAATGGTTGCATACACATAAGCACCAACTATGAGAAATTCATCAATTAATAATGTGAGTCAAATAATGACAAACATGAATGAGAAAATGTGATGGTTATTATAATATGATTGGTAATATCATGATAATTATTGTTTTTTTAGATTTGTGGTACAAGTTTTTTGTACTTGATTATTATTTAAAATTTTTATGGCGATTGAGCTTTAATACTAATTCATATTATTAAATAGTTATGGTATGATTAATTTTATGATTACCAATTAAGAATAGATGAACAACTCGACCATAACAGTTAAATGTCAGGTTTAACTTCTATTAATACATCCTCATCAAGTGATAAATTTATTATTTTGAATTTCAGTTTAAATAAATTCACAAGGGGAAAATATATATGATTTCATACACATGAGTTTGATAATTATTTGGAACTTGATGTTTTCCAAACATGTAGTAAGAATTTTGATGTATTATTATGATTAAAGGGTTGTATGATTACACAATTATTCACTGATTGGTTTGTTGTCCTCTTTAATCACATTTCCAATAAATGATATATTTTTGTAAAAAGGAGTACCAAGATTCTCTAGTTTGTTTTCATGCTATAGTTTATGTTTTTGAATGTTAAGATCTTTGAGGATGCAATTATACTAGTTAGAATAAACACTTTGTGATATGTTATTGTATTAGTTACGTTGTTGGTTATGGTTTGAATTATATGATGCTTTAAAAGACTAATGTGCTATCAATTACATCTTTAGTAAACTAATTTGGATTGGCTTTTCAACATTTTCCTCTAATTTTATTTTTAGCTTCAGCTTTTCATTTATAAAACTTTAAACTTAGACTTAAAAGAAAGGTTGATAATTTTGTTCTTAGGACTTTAAAAAACTTTTTAAACTTTTATTATATGGCTTATTTTTTTCTTCTCCACCTCTATACTTAATTTGCATTAAAAACCCAACATGGACAAAAGTGGAAGTCAAGCTTTTACTCTTTGTATTTTTCTTTTCTTTCTTCTCCTCCGTACCTAATTTCCATTAAAGACCCAACACGAACAAAAAAAAAGGGAGTCAACCTTTTAGCAGATTCTCACTTCCCTATATAAAACTTAATCAAATGTTGGTACTGTTTTACCGAATACATGCAGGGACGGGTCATGTAGGAGCCGATGAGCAGAAGTCATTGAGCATTGTGATTCCCATATGATTGAACACCCTTTTACTTTTTGTTCAGTGAAAGCTACTTCACATTGACATTTATACATGTATATTGGGTGTTGAAATCACTTTCTGTCTCATTGGTGATAAAAGTGAAGAATGATTTTTAGGGAAATGCAACGGTACAATACAAACGATATAAATAAGAGAGAAGGAAGATGAATTGCATTCTTGTTTGAATTGGATTTGTGAGAGAGAAAGAGCTAACGGAAATTGGCTAACGACTTTTGGCAGACTAGCTTTATATAAACAATTAAGTGAATTAACTGAAGTCTCTGAACTAAAAAAAATAACAAAAAGCATTTGTTACTTCTTGTCAAATCAAACCACTTCACGGCCGGGCTTTACTTTTGTTTTGTGCTGTTTGGTATTCCTATCTTATTTTATGTGCATTTATATATTTAATAAATAAGATCTAAAAAAATAAATGAATACTCATAAAATAAGTTAGGAACAAAATAAAAAATAGGTCATATAATAATTGGGGAATTATAATGTTATATAGACATGTGAATTTGTTTTTCACAATTAGTAGGATTTATTTTAAAAGAGATTTCAAATAATGATTAAAAATTTTAATCGATTTGACCGGTTCAAACGTAAAAAACTTGAACCGTATAATTTATCAGTTTAAATTTTCAAATTTTTGACTTAATTTATTTAATAACTCTTGTTACTAAAAACTGATAAATTTGTTAATTAATTAGTCAATTTTTATTAATTAATAATTTTTTATAAACCGAAATAAATCTTATTTTTAAAGCATTGATTTTTTCAATCAAGTTGGATCTTGTAAAAATTAAAAGTGATAATTATTTAATACTTTTCAATTTGATATATTTTCTCACTTTGAACATAATATTCTTCGCAACTTGAAATCAGCAAATCAGAACCGTACGTTGCCATGGACATTCTTAGCCGCCACTAGATATGTTGAAACCTTGCTTCCTTGACCAACGCGCCTAACAAAGCGTACTCTTTAAGCGCCCTGTCGAAAACGTCGCAACGAAGCAGGGGTGGGAAAAAGAGGCGTGAGCCTGTAACCAAGACGAACCCCACCGATAACGGCATCGATATCAGGCGCGGCAACCGCCACTTCTCGGAGATCACCTTTTTGAGGGCGACCTCCGCCACAAGGCATAGTCCATGGAGTAAAAAGAAGCAGGTGATTTCCCAAGTAGGCTTCGCCCGTCCCAAGTAGAAGAAGATGAGCTCGTGCATGATACCCGAAACGACAAAGGTTGCGAACATCGCGGAGAGTTGAGAACATCTGCGACCAATGAGAGGGGTACACGCGTTGCGAACTGGTTCATACACTGTTGGACGTAGGATATTGCTGACCATGAGGTTCCATCTCCGACCCCAGAAGTCTTGGAGCGAGCTTGAGAGATAGGGTTCGTTGAACTGTGGCTCTAGCTCCAGCCCGAATGTCATTCGAATCAGTTTTGCAACCAATGCTAGGAGTAGTTCTAGGTAGAAGTACACAAGACAATATTGTACGAGCATGAGGATTTGCCCGTTGACATAGGCATTGTACTGATAAACTTTCATCAGTAAAGCTAGTAGTAGAGCTTTTGTTGTGTAATTTATCGGAAAAGATTTCTGGGTTCTTTCAGGAACCGAGTTTTGATATGGAGTTTCTTTGTTCTTTCCATTTTGATGTGGTGGGTTGTGGTTTTGTGGTGGGGGTTGTTGGATCTTGATCGGTAGGGAAGCGACTGAGACGAAAAGAGGAAGCGAGAGTGATGGGTCAGAAGACAAGGGGCCTTTACCGAAAGCAAAAAGCAAGAGCTTAAAGTTTGCGAGCCATGAAATGAAGAAAGCTGTGGTACTTGAGAAATGAACCCAAGTGAATCTTAGAGGAAGGGTAAGGAAAAGGCACACAACCGGTAGCACACAGAGCAATCTTTTGGTACCTTTTGGTACAACTTTTCGAATGGCATAGCAGGAAGATAGTGATGCAATTACTATGAGCCATACCTTGAAGAATTCCACCACCTCTTCCTCCATGTTATTTACTGTATCATTGACTTTTCCCTTCAAAGTTTATACCTCGGCAGGTTTTCGACGAGCTAGTAGATGAAGAAAACAGACATTTATGGGCTTGATATAGGGGAAGAAAGGCGTGGAATGGAGGCCACAAGTTGAACGTTTGAACCACGTTTCTCTTGAAGTAGCCAGCTAGATCAGATACAAAAATGCTTGGCTACTGCAAATCGACTTTGATTGTCTTTATTTGATAATGGGAGATTGCCTTATCTCTAAGTGTGATTACGAATCGAGTCGATAGAGGTATTGTAGGCAGCATATCAGGCATTGCTGATTTTCTTTTTCGCTTTGTAGAACTTTTTGGAATAATATGAAAGGAGATATTTTTGGAAAATGGAAAAAGAATCACAACAACTTTGGACTTACGTAATTAGCAAGTCTTCATAAGATTTTAATTTTATGCAAATATATTTTAAAATTTTTGCCTATGGGCCTACGCACTACTGCAATACAATTCAGCGATTAGTAAGGTTAGTAAGATCTGGATGTGACATGTTAGACTATTTTATGTTTCATATAATTTATCGTATTCAGTTCTATGAAATGCACTTAAGATAATAGTTATTAGGTATTACCGACTGAATTTCAAATAAGTTACAGACCATTTTTCTCTCTCTTCTAATTTCAAAGAGCATGTCCTTTGATAATGATATATAAGTTGCAACAACTTATGAAATGATTTAATTTCTGAACCATTGAAAAAAAACTCTAACGAAAGAAGACGAGAGAAAATAAAACGCATTCAAGCAAATCAACATCTCACAACAATTAATATGAATACGAGTACGCAAAATAATTGTTGATCGTATAATAGTTTTAGATGACAATGCAGCAGTCAAAAGGAAAGACACGTATACCGTGCCACCATTGTCAATTAAATTTTTAAGGACCACAAGTAACAAAACATGGAGGAGGAGGAAGAGAACAGAATGCTTCAATGAGTGTGGACAAGGAGCATTAGTTTCGATGGTACAAACTGAAACAGTGAACGTTTTTTGTTCTTTCCAGCATAAATATAAGAGACGACATACTTTTGTTGTACGAATTTGCATTTGCTTCAACAATTGTGTTTCTGCTTTTACCTAGACAAGCATAAAACTTGTAACAAGATGACAACTTCGGATGCTTTCATGGATGTCTCCAGACATTCACAAACTTCTGCTACAGTGTGTTTGTCATTACACCGTTCATTAATTACAGAAATGTTCACCTACATTCTTCTTGAAGATTTGATTAGTCATTAATACGTCCTGTCTCAGCTAACAGTCCTATTACGTCGCCGCTTAGAGTTGGTCCACCCTTAAGATAGTCTTTCACGTGCATTTAAAAACTTGTCAGTTAGCAATAATATCTGGTCCACACTTTGGAAATGGGAGAGCCGCCACGTATCAAAACATTTCTATAACTTATGACTCGTGTCGTCTTCTCACGAATTAATATCGACACATCAGAAATTTTATCACCGATTCTGCATGTCAAGGTTGTGGCAAGCCAGAAACAATTTTGCACGTTGTCTGCGACGGACGTAAAGCTCAGAGTGTTTGGCGACAGTTGTACCCCTTCGTCAACATAGACGAATTTTTTGGAGCAACCACCATTAGCTAGATATCGAGCAATTTAATCCAACACACGCCAGTCCATGGGTTTCGGTGGTCATTAATTTTTGGTACGACTTGTTGGTTTTTATGGTATTGAAGGAATAAATTTATCTTTGACACTCATTTCTCTTGGCCTATTAACCTCTAGTAGTTTGTGTTAGAATATATGCGGTCCTTAACACAAGCCACAGAAATAGTTGACAGAGCATTGTCAACGGACGAGGGTAGAGACCCTTGTGGGCTGGCATAATCCTCCACCTACTTGGGTAAGAGTCAATACGGATATGAATAACTTAAAGGTATCTTCTTATAGTTGAAATCTTCCTAAGAAATCTCGTGATTAAAAAAATCATTAGTAAAACTTACAAGACATAATATAATCTATACATGGCGGCGCTGAGATTTTTTAAAAATAAAAAATGTCATATCATAACTGACAAAAATTTAGTTGTTAAAATGTTCGTCTACTAAAATTATTTTAAATAATTTAAAATGGTGGAATTGAATGTCAATAACTTTAAATTACAATTTTTTATTTAATGTCAATGATTTTAAACATATTGAAACCACACTTCTGACTTGGAATATTTTCCAAGAACAAGAATAATGGCATCCATAGACATTTAAAATAAAAATATCGCTCAACTCCTTTTAATTAAACCATTAGCTTTGATTAGGCTCGATGATGATTCAAAAATTATTCCAACATTATATATATATGTATATACGTTGAACGGGCACCATCCTTACCCGTGAAAAGCACCTTTGCCCGTGGAAAGAGCTTTTTCTGCTATTAATGTATTCATATGCAGCCCTCTCTCTTAATCAATTACGACTTGTGACCAATGGGGCATTCATAAAATCGGCCCTTTACAATACAAAAAGTTGGATCTGCATTATATATAGAGAAGCCATAAATCAACTATTTGACACAAGTAGTTCCTATGATTATTGGTTTCTTCCCTATTTTTTTAGTACTTAGTGTGCATAAGTGAAGTCGACACTTTGAATAAAAGAAGAATCAGTCTCACCAGATCCGCCATATATATATATATATATACATAGACACTTGAATAAAAGAAAGATGACTCTCACCTGATCCGATATATATATGTATGTATATATACATGTTTGTATAAATTGCTATAAATCTTACAATATCTTACAAAATGAATTAAATTAATGAATTAAAAAGGTTAAGATGGACGTTGCGTAGATGTGTGTGTACGGATGGGCGTGTAATGTTATCATCATGAAGTTCTACCTCTAGAGGTCTTGAAGCCAAGAGGAAAGGTAGGATTTGTTGAAATGTGGCTCTAGCTCGACCCCAGCAGAGCTCCAGCGAGAGAGAGGGAAATGATGCCTATTATAAGCTGAACAGATCAGAGATGAAGAGGTAGTGGAAGAAAAAGAGACACATCTGGTAGACCACAAACAAAAATATCTTTCCGATTAAATAGTAGCAAGAATCAAATATATATATTTATTATAAAAAGAATATTTTATTTTATTAAACATATTGGGATAATGACCCGAACCTTCAAGTTTTTTTTTCTCTCACACACACATGATTGACTTGGTAGTAATTGTGTTGTTATTGATTACTAGCTCTGGCATGAAGTTTTAATTTAAGTATGACTATGCTACAAAATCAGTTATAGCTATTGAGAGTCGATATCCCAACTATTTCCAAATTTTTACTCTCTATAGGTTTTCTACACTAGAGTTGTACTAATATATAAACACCCCTTAGGGTCTTCTGTCAGATGTATTCGTGTACTCTTCATTAGTTCTAGGAATTGTGAGAGAGAAAACACTTGTAATTTTTCTTCTTGACATAGTGCATATTTTCGAGCTCTCTTCGTCCCGTTGGTTTTTTTCTTAATACTTGAGTTTCCCATATTCCATTGCTTCCGCAACGACTAGCACAACAAACTGGCAAGGTTCATTTCGATCAATCAAGTCTTGTTGTCATGACGATATCAAAAAATTCGATACAAAAATTAGTTTTGCAATTTGGAAGGTCTAGAAGCAAGTTATTCTCATGTAATATGGATTGAAGAAAGTTTTTCCTGACAAGACTAAGAAACCTGCCAATATGTCAGAAGAAGATTGGGAAGAGTTGGATGAAAAATCCTTGTCTACTATTCAGCTATGCTTGATGTGTGAAGTGCTCAATGAAGTAGTTCATGAGACTACCGTTGCAAGACTTTGGTTGAAATTGGAGTCTTTTTACATGATGAAGAGTCTGGCCAACAAACTTCATCTCAAAGAACATCTCTTTACGCTTAAGATGTCCAACAGTACACCCTTTCCATCTTATCTTGACAAATTTAATTCCATTATTATTGATTTGGAAAATCTTGATGTTAAAATTGATGATGAGGATCAAGCAGTGCTGCTTGTGATTTCACTATCTCATTCGTATAAGTAATTTAAAGAAATTGTGTTTTATAGTAATCGTGAAACTCTCTCTTTAGAAGAAGTTAAATCTAATTTGTTATCTAAAGAAAAGTCTATGCTTCCATTAAGAAGGAGGCCGAGGGTTTAATGGTTTGAGGTAAAACTTTTAAGAAGGGAGAGAGTTGTAAGAATTATAAGAAGTCTAGATCTAAGTCTAAAGGTAGAGATGCCAATATTACATGTAAATATGGCAAGAAAATTGGACACGAGGTCTCATACTATTATAAATTGAAAATAAACTTGAAAAATAAGGTAAAAACAAAGATAATAAATCTAATTCTACCCTTAAGGTTGTTGTGGTTGATTCTAGTTTAAGAAGTGATGTTCTTTTAACTGTTCAAGGTGAGCGACAATCCAAAGATGAATATATCTTAGACTCCGGTTGTACTTTTCATATGTGTCCTTACAAAGATTGGTTTGCTACCTACGAAATTGTTAAGGGTAATAATGGTGTTGTCCTTATGGGTAATAATGCACAGTGTGATATAGTGGGGAAAAGGTAAAATCAATATTAAAACCCATGATGATGTTGTTAAAACCCTCCATAATGTTCATCACTTTCCTGATTTGAAACGCAACCTTATTTCACTTGGGACACTTGATTCTCTTGGGTGTAGGTACTCCTTTGAAGGTGAAGGTGTCCCAAGGTAATCTTGTAATCTTGTAATCTTTAAAGGAAAAAGACATGGTGTTCTTTATATGTTGTAGGGCTCTACTACTGTTATTGGTACTGCTGATGTTGCCTCGTCTAAGTCTCACCAAGATGCCACCAAGTTGTGGCATTCACATATAGGTGACAAAGGCATGCAAATCTTGTGTAAGAGTAGTCTATTGAGCCAAAATAAAGGTAATATAGAGTTTTATGAACATTGTGTCTTCAGTAAATATACTAGAGTAAGTTTCTCTTCCATGGGGATTCATAGGACTAAGGTACTCTGGATTATATTCATTCTAATCTATAGGGTCCCTCTCGCGTTGCTGCTCGAGGTAGTAGAAGGTATATGTTGACCATTATCGATGATTTCTCCAATAAGGTTTGAGTGTTTTTCCTAAAGAAGAACAATGAAGTTCTTCCCACTTTTAAGGATTAGAAAACCCTAATCAAGAACCAAACAGGTAAGAAAATTAAACGGTTGAGAACTGACAATGGTCTTAAGTTTTGTGAAGTTGCTTTTGACGATCTATACAAGAAGGAGGGCATTGTTAGACACCACACTTTGGTTGGTAAGCTTTAGAGTTACTGAACATATATACAAGAGTTTATTGGACAAAGTTCGATAAATATTTTCTCATGCTAAGTTAGGACATAAGTTTTGGGCTGAGGTAGCTACTGCTATATACTATCTTGTCAATCATTCTCAACATCATTCTCTCTATGAAAAAATCCCAGAAGAAATTTGGTCAGGTAACCCTTCCTATTGGGTGTCTTATTTATGTTCATGTTAATGAGGGCAAGTTAGAGCCCTGTGTTGTTAAGTGTGCCTTCTTAGGTTACGAGGAAGGGGTTAAAGTTTATCATGTTCATTGTCCTGACCTAAAATATCGTAAGATTTATTATAGTTATGATGTAATCTTTCATGAAGATGTTATATTTTCTGGTGGGCAAGATCCTTTGTTATATTCTCCTTGTGTAGATGATCAAACTAGTACAAGGGAAAAAGTAGATTTCGTCATCCCTGCTACTCCCCCTAAGGAGACAGTCCTACTTACTTATGAGTCTTAGGAAACTCATATTGATGCCATTGTATAAGTTGATCCACCGCTAGTACAACCTGGTTATGTGATGGCTCGAGATTCTTCAAGGAGACAAACCCAGTTGCCAGCAAGATTGCAGGACTATGATTATGATCTCTTTGCTTATGCTATAGTTACTGCACAGGAATTGACAGTTATTCTAAGCTAAAGAATTATCCTGAGACTATTGCTAGTGCAGATGTTGGGAATTCGATTAGTGCTATGCAGGAAGAAACTGAAAGTCTTCATAAAAACGAAACTTGAGAATTAGTGAAGCTTCCTAAAGGTAAGCATGCTTTAGTTGCAAGTGGATTTACAAGCTCAAAGAAGGCATCCCCGATGTTGAAAGCAAGAGATATAAGGCTCGATTTGTTGTACATGGTTTTGATCAACAGGAAGGATTTGATTTCAATGAGGTATTCTCTCCCATTGTTCATCATACCTCTATTCACGTACTATTATCTCTTGTTGCTCTTCATAACTTGGAGCTTGAGCGAATGGATGTGAAAATTGAATTTTTACATGGTACTTTTGAAGAAGAAATTTACATCCATCAACCCGACAGTTTTGTGGTTCAAGGAAAGGAGGATCATGTTTGTCGTTTGAAAAGGTCTTTGTATGGTCTTAAGCAATCTCTAAGACAGTGGTATAAAAGATTTGACTCTTTTATGATTGGGCAAGGCTACTCTAAAAGTAGCTATGATAATTGTGTGTATTTTCAAAAGTTCCTTGATGGTTCCTTCATCTATGTTTTGCTTTATGTTGATGACATATTGATTACAACACCTAGTAAGGCTCTTGTTGATAGGTTTAAGGCCCAACTTAGTAGTGAATTTGATATGAAAGACTTGGGTGCTGCTAAGAAGATTCTGAGGGTGGAGATTATTTAGGATTGTTAAGCAGGTAAACTTATGCTCTCTCAAAAGAAATATATTCAGAAGATGCTTAACAAGTTCAATTTAGCTCACTATAAGCCTGTTATTACTCAATCGGCTACACATTTTAAATTTTATGCTAAATAATGCCCATTTACAAATGAAGCTAAGGAACATATGTCTCGTGTTTCATACTCTAGTGCCACTGGTAGCTTAATGTATATTATAGTATGTACCCAGTCAGATTTGGTCTATACTGTCAGTGTTATATCTAGGTATATGCATAAGCGTGGTAAGGACCATTGGGAAGATATGAAGTGGATCCTTAGCTACTTGAAGGGTTCTAGTGAGCTCAATTTGGTCTTCGACAAAAGTTTTTCTAATCCCGGTGGTGTAGTTGGTTATGTTGATGCCAACAATGGTGGTGATTATGATTGGAGAAGGTCACTTTCATCCTATGTTTTTCCTCTTTATGATTCAACTATTAGTTGGTATTCTTCTCTATAGTCCATTGCGGCATTATCAACCATTGAAGTAGAGTATTTTTCTCTCTCATACATGTGGTTAACATGGCAGTAATTATGTTGTTGTTGATTACTAGCTCTCGCATAAAGTTTTAACTTAAGTATGACTATGCCACAAAATCAATTAGCTATTAGGAGTCTTTATCCCAACTATTTCCAAATTCCTACTCTGTGTAAATTTTCTACCCTAAGGTTATACTACTATATAAACATCCCTTAGGATATTTTGTTGGATGTATTCATGTACTCTTCATTAGTCCTGTTGTGAGAGATAGAAAATACTTGTAATTTTTCTTCTTAACATAGTGCATATTTTTGGGCTCTCTTCACCCTGTAAGTTTTTAGTCCCAGCACTTGGATTTCCCATGTAAAAAAATTTTGTGTGCTTCTACTGTTTTTCCTTATTTACTTGATTTATTTCGTTGTTTTCGTGACTACTAGCACAATAAAACATTTTTATTATTTATATTATAACTGATTATTAATGACCATTAAAATTGGTTAGGGAACTAGAAACAATATTTGTATGAAAATACACACTTTTGATTGTTTCAACTTTGGCCTACACTACTACAAGAATAGATAACATGTTACTAAAAGCATGTGCCACTCTGTTCCCATTAAGATCCATCCACCTATTAACACGTAGACAGATTGAAATGCAGGTGAAGTTTCTCTAGTTTCACCTATTAATCCATCAACAGAGGAACAGAAGACTTGTAATGGATGGATCTTAACAGGAACAGAGTGGGACAAGCTTTTGGGAATTTGAACCCCACAATTAAGATTATGACTGCTAAAAACATCTGATGACCTTGAGAAAAATTATCAAATATTGCATAATTTGCTAAGGGATAAGAAGTACCTGAGGAGCTCTCATGTTGTGGTGGTTTTGAATTTAGGGGAAAATTTTTGGTTGAAAATGGACCCAAATCTCCTGTAATAGTATAACAAACAACATGATCCTTAATTGAGTTTATTGACAAGTCATTTGCCGTGGTCTACTATTTGTTTCTGAAACTCTAGCAATCTCATTGCAAGAATCACTTGTACTACATTTTAACTCCAAATTTTCTCTCTCGATTTTGCCTTTTTTGTCATCACCTATCTCAAGTAAATCAAGATTTTTCTCAAGGGACTAATTAACATCTCTAATTCGACGCTCAATCTATTCATCAATTTGAGCAAAAGGAAAAATATTTTTATGAAATGAAACGTTATAAGAATAAAATAAATCACCCTTTTCGAGGTCATAAAGCCTCCATCCTTTCTTCCCATGTGG
This sequence comes from Erythroxylum brevipes, assembly GCA_027479065.1. Taxonomy (NCBI): domain Eukaryota; kingdom Viridiplantae; phylum Streptophyta; class Magnoliopsida; order Malpighiales; family Erythroxylaceae; genus Erythroxylum; species Erythroxylum brevipes. The sequence goes on from JANIHY010000208.1 coordinate 7,646,175, forward strand.
GTATCCTATAAAGAAACATCACTTACTTTTAGGCTCGAATTTATTCTTTAGTATTAGCTTACTATGCTGATAATATAGGTGGTAAAACACTTTAACATGTTCATAAGATGGCCTCACATCAAACAAAATATCATGAGGTGATCATTTGTTTAATGAAACAGTCGACATTCTATTCATCAAATAAGCCACAAGTAAAACACATTCGCACTAAAAATGAATAGGTAAAGCAGCCTAAAATTACAATGCCCTTACTACTTCTAAAATATTCCTATTTTTACGTCCTACTCTCTCATTTTGTTATTGTATATTCGTGCAACTAGTTTTTTAACAATACTATTTTCTCTATATAGTTCTTGCATTGTCCTCGAATCGATCTCTAACCCATTATCACATATATATGGGCTTAACAATATTCCAAATTAAGTTTTAACCAATTTGCAAAAATTTGTTAGGTATCGACTAGCCTAACTTTTTTCTTTCAATAAATAAACGCAAAGCGCATGACTATGATCATCCACAATAGTAACAAAATAGTGTACATCATAAGAGGACACCTTATGATAAGGTGCCCCCATAAATCACATTGTATAAGATCAAAGCAACTTATTACTCAATAGGAAAGGAGAATGAGTTTGTTTGGCTTGAAAATAGGCATCAAACTTATTTGTGTACTTAAAATCTATCCTACTAATATCAGGAATAAAAGATAAGTATTGACTTGAATGATGACCAATACATCAATGCCAGACCGTAAAGGACTCCAATCTCTATCTTTATTGTAACATCCCACCCCCTACTGGAAGGGTAAAATAGGAAAGTTGTCATAGGATGAGATTGATAGGGATTAATTAGTACTGTTCATGCATAATAGGATTGATACACAGTATCAATTGTGCACATGGAATTACTGTATATGCATTCATGATAATTCCCGGTAATTGGGCCTAATGCAATTTTATTGGGATTAACATGGTTATTGGGTTTGAAAAATTATTTTGACTGATCCATTGACTATTTTATATTTTACGGGATTTTTAGAAATTTTTCTGAAATTTTTCGGAGAAAATTCTCGGATCGAAAAAATCGTCAAGCGGCAAACCGGTCGATTTTTGGTAGCGAAAATTTCTACCCAATGGCACTGTAATATTGGGTAAATGATGTTTGGACTGTAATTGGGACCATTGGTATTGAATGATCAAGAAATGTCATTTGTTAGGATTCTTTTCATTTTATTTCAAATTTATTAAAAGGACTTTAGTCTTTTTCCTCTCTTTACATGCCAAGTGGCATGATGACTCACCTTAGCATATTTAATGCTTGTATTTCCATTCATCACTTCACGACACTTCCATTTAGAAAGCAACAAAAGGCTTGGTCTTGCTTCTCTTATACGAAACCCATATACTTCCTCTTCTCCATTGATTTCATCCTTTCACTCATCCTTTCTCCCAAATTCAAGGCTTTCTCTTCTATACAATTAAGTTCTTGCCTTGCCTT
>JANIHY010000208.1:7650720-7661125 GCA_027479065.1 Erythroxylum brevipes
AAAACAATATCATTTTACTTAGAATAGCTCGGGTAAGCTTAGGTCTAGATAATCCAGAATCTGATCTAATTAAAAAATAAATTATTCTATATTTTTAATTTTAAAAAACTTGACGGGAGCTAGCCCATTGTTATCCCTAAATAAAAATAGAAAACATTACCATAAGCAACTAAAACAAAAAATAAAAATCATAAACTCAAACAAATAAATTCTTTTACCAAATTTGAAAAAAAAAAAAAAAACCAAAAATATAAATTCAAGCAAATTTGCTCTAAGCAATGCTTAAGATGCGCTACAAGTTTGGACAGACACGAGCTTTGGTACACCTTTGCCCTAAGCCGTAGACCTTCTTTGTTTCTTCTTAATAATACATGGCTTGTAACCCTACAGATAGTACATGAGTTGGTAAGAGTCTCTCTTAACTTAAGTGAGATTGTGGGTTTGAACCTCTCTCGTATATATAGCCGTTCAAATTTTGGAGTCAGAATTTTTCTTTCCGCAAGGACCTAACTGGCTCGAGTGAGAATTAGTTTAGATATGAATGACTTAAAGGTGTCTTCTCATAATTAAAATATACCTAAGATACTCATGGGTAAAAAAGAAAACATAACTTGCAGTACTGTCATGTCGTTAAAGCGTGGATCTTCTTATTTCTCTTATGAGTAATACACAATTCGTGATACAACCATAGGTCAAGAGTCAAGTTACTCTACGAATTTTGTTCAACGCCACAGATGCTAGATGCTTTTTACAGACAAATTTCTAGTTTGTCTCTTTTTATACTTGATGAGTGAAGGAGATGGGTTGGCATACAATCATTTCCGGTTCTTGATAAATCACATTCGAAGACAACTTCAACAATTACCTAAATCATAACATAAAGCAATTAAATCCTTTCTAGTTCCCTTTTCCTACCGGAATTAGTGATAAGATTATTCTTTTATAATTAAAAGGTCACGAGTTTTAGTCACAAAAATAATATCTTTGTAAAATATAAAGAGAAGACTGCGTATATTAATAACTCTTGCATAATTCTCGTAATGTCGAGAACCTTATGCACATATTAGAAGCATTGACAGTAGCTATTTTGATAAGAAATATACAAATTTCCATTTTCTGGCACCCTCCATCTTTAAGGTGTTTCAAACTAGCCGATAGCAGGTTGAAACTAAACTACAAGTGACTGCAGATTAAAATGGTGGTGGTATTTCAAACAAACAAAGAGAAGAGATGAGTAAAGAAAGAAGAATACAATAAGTGGAGCAAACCCTTTAGCAAGTGCATGCTCGAAAAGTAAAGATTAAAGAATACAAGATTATACATTCCCAAGCAATTACTTTCAATTCGCAGACTCATTTGATAAACAAAGGTAGTGCTTAATAGAAGCTAACAACGACTTTTTATTAAGCAACACCTACCAAATGAATATCTAGCTGCACCTCCTCCAAATCCTCTCTTCATTGTTTACATGACCAGTCTCGGACAGGATTTATAAATAAGACAACAAAGAAGCTTAACATCAAAACCATACTGAAACAAGGGAATCAAGTAGGAAGAACTCTCAGTTTTGAATCGGCTGCCACTCTTTACGGATGTCGAATGTGTAGTTGATCTCCAAGTAGCACTTGTTATCGTCGTCAACAAACTGCAACAGAAAATGAAATCAGTAGAAAAAGGATGAGCTGTAACTGCATTAAGTGTGATCAGGGAATTGTATGTTCTCAATTTGGATAACTTTATAAGCACAGGATTATCACGTAAGCTCATCAGATCTGCCAAACATTGATTTAGTCTTTTAATTGGAAAATGAATTAATGAATCCATCATGATCTTTAATTAAGTCTCAACCAACGTTCTGAAACAATCATCATACTTAAAAAGGAAAAAAAATCATTATAAGCTGATAAAGCTCAATTTTCATAATTACATAAACCTGACAGATTAGAGTAGTTACCCGTTTACAAAATGAAACCTGAAGAAGGAAAAATGTTAAAACTTACCTTACTTTTAGCTGAATATGAACCTCTGGCGAACAAGCCAGACGGTGTGGTTTCCTCAGGCAGAAGATGTACGTATGGTTCTGCCTGAGGACTAAAAGTTCCAAGCATCTCCTTTGTGGAGTCCACTGTTCCACCAACAAAGATTTTGCATTCAGAGAATTGAGAGGAAAAGGAAAAGGAAAAGGAATAAGCCATCTTGGGAAGGAGAGAAAGAGACACTACCTTTGACACCAGTTTTCCAAACTGTGTTAGTGTATTTGAGGCCTGATACAATGTTGTTCTTAACTTGGAGAGTAAATTCCAGGTTATATCGGCTACCTTCCTTTAAGGTAAACCAAGTGCCTTTAGGATTTCCAGACTCGGGAATGGAAAGAACAATATCAGGTCTATCTTGAGCCTTGATGGCAAGGCTCAGGATCTTAACTTCAGGATCTAAAGTTTCTGCATAGCGCATAACCATTGAACAAAGCATCAGATGTCCGAAGAAACTTGCTTGGTGAATCCAACAACTTCCATGGAAATGGAAAAGAAAAACATAGAAGAACAAAAAGAATCAACCACGCCATTACAGATTCCGTTTTGAATATGAAGAGGGGAGGAACTTTGGAAGTAATGATCCAAATTAACTTTTTCAAACATCAAATTCCGACAAATATTTAAATGTGGCAACTTTGAAAACAGATTAACTTGAGCCAAGTTAGTACCTTTCAAATTTTGAATTGCTGCAGGTGACTACTTAAATGCAAAAGCGTTATGGGAAACAATTTCAGCATATTCCAAAATATCCTCAGCTTTCTTAGCAACCGAACAAAAAATAACAAGAAAAAAAGTTAAAGCAGATAAACGTGAATACCTCCAACAGCCTCGAAATCCACACTACCAAGGAGCTGCTCCTTCCATCTCCTCAAGCTTTCATCATCCTTTGTTCCCAAAAGTGAGGAAGAAAACAAACAAGGATTGCAGATGGATAAATTTTGATTTGGCAAGTAATCACAAAGGAGACATAAATGTTAAAAAAAAAAAAAGAAACAGACAGATCAAACTGGAAAAAAAATAAACCTTGTCTTTTTCAAGTTGTTCCTTGAGTGTGTACTGAGGACCCAACTCAATCTTTCTTTCTTCATCATCCTCCTCTTCTTCAGTTGCATAGATAGAACCCTCACTCATTTGTCTACTAATCACGCCAGTCTCAGACTCACCACCTTGAGGTCCTTGCTCAGTTGCAGGTGTTTTTGTCTCTGAAACTGCATCTTTCTTTTCATCATCGAGACCCATCCTTTTTGGTATTTGTATCCACACCGAAATTCAAGTATATCAGAAGCCCATTAACCAGAGCAGAAACTCAAAAATTGGCACACAAAAACTGATATCTCACTTGCAGAACACAACAATATTACAAGGAACAAAAGGAACAGAATGGTCCAAAACAAGAAACAACACAGGAGAGAGGCCAAAACCCAAAAAGGAACAGGAAGATGAGCCAAAATTACAATTAAAACAAGGGGAGGAAAAGGGTCGAAGAATCTTAGAAAGGTAAGCAGAAGACAAGAGAGCACACAAAAGGGATAACCCTTCAAACAAGAAAAGACACAGAGAAAAAGAACAGAGATGGGAAGGGTTTGTGAGGGAAAGTTCGTTTCAAACACAGAAACCAGAAATGGTCATGCGGTGATCCGAAATTATGTATCTCCCAACAACGAAAAATAAGACACTGACAGAGGTGGCAAGATCGTGAAGGTCACTCCTGCACTATAATCCACGAAGGCCACGATTCGAGGAAGAGGGTATTTTCTATTTAATGCAAATATTATTTCTTTTTAGCACACATATCCAAACATAGAACCCGAGAGATAGTGAGACAGAGACCATAGACAGCTTAGATATGGGTGGATGGTAGATACCCATTGACCCCTTCTTGTGGATATTGTGATTGAAACATGGAAAAAAGCTGCTTAGGATTCAGTTATGGTTAAAATCAATGTAACAAACCTATCAGTTTCACTTACAGTGAATCACTTCCAGTTGTACTAGTACTTTACTTCTGTCTTATGATGTTTCACTTATTGTCAACTAGCTGTTATAAAGTGCTTTCTTCCAAACAAATTTCAGTCTAACTTAATCCAATTTCATACTTGTTATAACCAAGTAATAATAATAATGAGTGGTATGAAATATGGGAATATCACATTGAAATATAAAAATGCAAAAGGGAATTACAAAATGATTAAGGTTGATAATGTTGAAATGCCCCATTAGGAAGTTAGGTTAATTAATTACGAACTATGAAGAGATATGATTCCTGCCACTCAATGATGGGTCACATGAACAAAGTCAGATAATCTTCCCCCTCTTTATTATATAATTTCATTTTAGTTGTTGTTAGATCAGATTTTCTGTTTCAATTAATTGGTTCCTGTTCTGTTCCATTAAATCTCATTTATATATTTATGTGAAATTTACACAAATATATAAACCAGATTAAGCGCATAATTTACACAAATATATGAACCAGATTAAGCATCACAGAATTAAAACACTCTAATTAAAACAGAATGCTCCAACCCATCTTATGAGCCCTCGATCAACGTGTAAATTGAGAATGAATGATGAAGATTCAAAATTCGAGGGGAGGTAAAGACGTGGATACAAAAGTTAATGAAGCATCCCATGTTTGCTACGGCATTGCTTGCTTCTACACTAAAGATTCCTAATCATATTGCATGTTAAGCACGAACTGTTGTCAATGATGAAGAATAGTCTTTATGTCATGCTCATCCATTCAAAGCTTCTCTTCTTTTTTTTCCCTAAGAATAGTCTTCCTGAGATTGTGTTTACCCAAAACTCAATCAACTTAAACTTTAATCATTAACTTCAGATGAGACATGGTCGAAATGCAAACCCTATACAATCTCTCTTCTGGACACACACCACTTGATAATCAACAAACTTAACGTGAAGCAGCAGGCATTGATTCACCTGATATTTAACCCTTTTTAACACATTCTTTCAAGTTTTAGGGCCTCTTTAACTGTTGCCTGTTGGATACGGTGAAAGAAATAAAACTCAGCTTTCATCTCACACCCACACATGCCTCTCTGGCATTGCACTCTTGGCTCATTGAAGCCCAGGAATTGAACAACAATGTGGTGTCAGTAATAAATAGCTTGTAAAGAAAAACAGAGAGGTAGATATAAAATGGCTACAAAGATGACGGGGAAACATTCACAGAGCCCTCCATCTCACGCATCAGTACTTAATGAAAGCAGCTAGGTCCTGCATATTAACAAGTCTCACATGGTTTCTGTTTTAAATGGACCACCGTCTTCTCCACAACATCAATCAGCTACATCTAAACAGTTGATAAATTGAGCTGCAACTATTTCAGCTCTTTAGAGAATTTCCCCCGTGTATCTAAAAGATGAATGAATTGATTCAATTTCATTATCTCATCTCAAGACCCTCAAATGTTGGACAATTAAAGCACTATTAATGACAATGACATTTCACTTTCATACATGGTCCAAAAAACTCATAGACGGTGTGAACTCAATGTCATACTCATCAAGAGATTGAGTTTTAAGATAACTCCAGAAAGTGAATACTCCATCGTGTTGCAGACTGAATTTTGCTCTCAAGATTCTAAAGTCCAATTGCCGAAATCATCAGGGTACAATCATATATGCCATCCTAGCAACAACTGACTCGAAAAATTGATATTCAAGTCCTAAGATCAGAAATCAATCACTTCCCCATTTTTTTAACACTTTTTCTTTTGCAGAAACACGAGTACCACCTTCCTTCAATGAGTCAGTAAAATCTGCAGGACTGTTTGGAGACGTACTACTTAAGATTCTCGATGATATCAATGTAAACCCATTTCTTGCTCCTCGCAAAGCATAAAGCAAAGGGTTGAAGATGGCAGCAAGCATCAACTCTCCTTTTGCAACAATGAGATACTGGAAATTCAAAAACGACATTGGGACTTGAGAGGAAGAAAGAGGCAACAGCGTTATAAACTTATAATATACAATAACCAGCAGAGATATTCACTTACCATGACCATTATACCTAAAACAGCAAGACTTGTTTGTTGAGCTTCAGGCCAGAAGTTATCACCATTGGACCAACCAAATCTTCCACCCCATCCAAACCAACCTCCTCCGCCAACATCTCCTCCGCCAACATCTCCCCCTCCAGCAGCTTCCTCCCTCTTTTTAATTTCCTTGTTCCATTTCTCAAACTCATTTTTCTTTCCTCCTAGTGCACTTTCTAATGCTTTTCTAGCTTGTTCCTGCAACCACAGACATGAAAAAGTCATATGAAGCATCCAATAGACTTTTAAATTCACACGTGTTACATAAAGGTCATGACATGCAAGCGAAACAAATCAGAACTAGAAAATGCAAGAGTAGTCAGAACATTTCAAAGGGAAATGTAATCATGCAATCAAGTCCTAAGATTGTGGTTCACTATATTTGCGCTGTTTGGGCCTTAATATTAGATGATATTGCCGATTCAGAGCATGATTCACCGCCAGAAATTTCCATATGAATAAAGGGACTTATTCTGCTGAGCTATCTCCTGGTCTCATTCAACATAACTTTGTTCAGAATCAGCTGTACTAAATTACGACAAGAGAAAGAGAATGATTTTTACAATCGTACACAATAATCCTTTTTACCAAACTCTAATTCATCTGCAAACATTGTTTGTGTTACAGACTACTTGTTTTTACTGTAACAGGCATATTGGACCTGCCAAAATTCATAGCAGAAAATGGTGGACAGGTGATTACTACATATATCCGAGTATAATATTGAAATTCATATCAGTTGAGCACATTTCTGGTGAAAATCTGAGGGATGAGGGCACTGTAAAATGGAGAATGAAAAATGTCAGGTTTGGCAACCAAAACCTTACTGCTCAATTAGTTCTCGTGGTTAGAAAAGGAAGGAAACGACTAGTGCATGCAAATTGAATAGCAAACTCTACTAGATCAAGAAGCCAAGTTCCAAAAGTTCCCGAAAACAAAACAGCGAAGTATATCAAATAAGCATAAGGGCACACGCTTCTGAAGATGCTCTGCAAGTCGAAACCCCTAAAAGGTAACACGTAACAGCAGCAACTAGAATTGCCACTGGGTTGTACTGACGACCAGCTTGAACATTTTGGATTGGTATGATTCACAAATCACAAATAATCATCTCTGCTATCTCCAAATTAGCTAATCATTGACAAACACGATCCAGGAATGGTCTTCCAAGTACCAGAAATTGTGCATACCGACTCTATTTGGTGAACGTACAAAGAGAACACATTGCACCAATCCTTCTACCATCAACTTCCGCTGTAATAGAGGTACTTGTGAGCTCATGCACCAACCAGACCGACATACATTAATCACTCTCTTGTATAAAGAACCAGAACTTCGAAAACATTACAAAAATGGGACATGAGTTCTTCATTTCCAATTAAATGCAAGAACCAAACCAGACCCCATAAAACACAAAATCACAATCATCCACTGTCCCATCAAAGCTTCCTCCGAATTCCATCCACAACAACATACGAAGAAACACAAATTTCTCACTAACCAAAGAACAAGTCGAAAGATAAGATGTAAAAGAAGAAGCTTTAGTGATTGTACCTCTCTGTCGCTGCTCCCTGAGAAAAGGCAAGTGAACTTGCCCTTACACTTGAGTTCCTGTTGCAGAGAAGACCAACCCCTTTCCCGGTTTTGCTTACGGATTCTGTCATAAACCCGGATATCACTTGATTCAGGACGGGTCAAGGATCGCAGAGGGTTGACGTTTAGAACCTGAGCCATTGTTACTGCTTACAAGCCGGAGCAACGCCTTTTACACCTCCCTTCTTTTCAGAGCGTGTAAGGCCTGTTTGGTCACGACAATTTGCTTAGGCCCAACGCTAATAATAAGAAATTAATTATTACCCTAGCATAACAACCAAAAATAATTTTGTTAATAATAACATATTTTATTATTAGCAAAGTCATCAATTAGGACTTCATTTAATCCAATAAGTGAATATAATAAAAAATGTTACAAAAAAATCATTTTTTACTTTAAAGAAAGAGAATAAGTCTATCTAGATATTAAAAAATACTATTTAATTCTCACATATTTGAATTCTATTATCTTTTTTTATCTCATATAATATTTACACAAAAAATGAAGTATTAAGATAATAATTTTATAATTCTTAAAATATAAAGATAATGTGAATACATGTTAAACAAATGATTATACTTTTTACTACTACATATGTATAATATCCCCCAAAAGTTATACTATACGTACATTAAAACCAAGTATTATAAAAATTCCTATAATTTAGACTTAAAATTATCATTGATATAATTAATATATTTAGAAGTATTTTTATGTTTATTTTTATTTTTAACTTTATAAATAGAGTCATAAGTAACACGCCAAAAAACAAGGAAAATTATAAAATTGTTGTGTTAATAGTCACAGAAGCAATTAAATTAATCAAATAAATAAAGAAAAAACAATAGGACACAAAGAATTTTTACGTAAGGAACTCAAGTATAGGGAGAAAAACTCACGGGCAAAGAGAGCCCGAAAATATGCACCATGTCAAAGAAAGAAATATTACAAATAGTCTCTCTCTCTCTCTCTCTCTTTCTCTCACAAACCCTAGGACTAATAAAGAGTACACTAATCCGATATTACAAAGGATCCAAAGGGTGTGTTTATATAGTAGTATAACCCTAGGGTAGGAATCCCACACAAAGTAGGAATTTGAAAATAGTGTCAAAAAAAGAAAGAAAACCTATAAAAAGTAAGAATCTAGACCAAGTAAGAATCTTGAAGGCTTTGGTCATTATCTCAACAAATCTCCATCTTGACACAAAATCAAAAGTAGGAGCTCCCTTCACTGTAAGCCTCGAAAGGTGCTCAAGTATCAATAATACCAGCTAAGTCCAGGCAATGTTTGAACTTAGCAATAAGTAATGGCTCGGTCAACATATCGACAAGGTTTTCAGTGGTGTAAACCTTTTCAACAATAACTTCACTTACTTCAACAGTATCCCGAACAAAGTGGCGTCGAACATCAATATTCTTAGTCTTAAAGTAGTGCTTACTATTTCTTGTGAGGTGTCTGACATTTTAACCATCACAAAAGACAACAAGAATATCTTATTATAGACCAAGCTCTTTCACCAAACCTCATAGCCAAATAGGTTCTTTCACTCCCTTAGTAGTAGCACTATACTCTACTTCAGTGGTCGATAATGCTACAATGGATTGTCGAGAAGAATACTAACTAATAGTGGAACCACAAAGAGTAAAAACATAGGATGAAAGTAACCTTCTCCAATCATAGTCACCACCATAATCGACATTATTATAGCCAACTAAACCACCAAGATTGTAACGACTTTTGTCTAAGAGCAAACCGAGCTTACTAGAACCCTTCAAGTTAAGAAGGATCCACTTCACACCTTCCTAGTGCTCCTTACCAAGGTAATGCATATACCTAGATACAATACTGATAGTATAGGCTAAATCTGATGGGGTACATACCATAGTATACATCAAGTTACTAACGGCACTAGTGTACAGAACACAAGACATACGTTCCTTAGCTTCACTAGTAAATGGGCATTATTCAGCAGATAATTTAAAGTGTGCAACCAATGAAGTAGTAATAGGTTTACCAATAAGCTAAATTGAAGTTATCAAGCATATTTTGAATATATTTCTTTTGAGGAGCATAAGTTTTCCTGCTTAACGATCCTAATAATTTCGATCCTAAAAACCTTCTTAGCAACACGCAAGTCTTTCATATCAAATTCATTGCTAAGTTGGGCCTTCAACCTATCAATAAGAGCCTTACTAGGCATCGCAGTCAACACAATTATCATATCTACTTTTAAAATAGCCTTGCTTAATCATAAAAAAGTCGAATCCCTTATGCTACTGTCTCGGAGATTGATTAAGACCATACAAAGATCTCTTTAGACATCAAACATGATCCTCCTTTTCTTGAACCACAAAACCCTTAAGCCCCGTTTGGTTGGCGGGAAAGTAAAGTGAATTTGGAATATGATTCTTTGGAAAATAAATTTATGGAAAGTAAAGATATTCACATATTTGGATACTTATAAGAATTTTAATATGAAAGTTGGGTAGATTCTTATTATAGTGTTTGGTATGTAACAGTATTTTATAAAATGTAACTTAATTTTGACTTGTGTTTCCAGTTATATCCCTACAAACATAATAAAAATTGAAATCGTTAAATAAGGAAAAATATAAACTTGAAGATTGTCGATTGAAACTTCTGAGCAAAAATATTCAAAATTTAAATACCAGCCAATACCGAAAATTTTAAAAAATAAGGGAATGTTTTTGCAAAAT
>JANIHY010000208.1:7688119-7704713 GCA_027479065.1 Erythroxylum brevipes
TAAATCGAACCAAAAAGTTAAAAACTGAACTAAAAAATTAAACGGTTCAAGATTTTTAAGGTTGAACAGATTGAATTAACTGATTGAAAATTTCAATTATTGCATATTTATACTTAAGTAGCTTATAGAAATATAAATAAAGAACTACTTAAAGGGATTGTGTTTAAATTACATGTATGGATTTCTATGATGTTCTCAAATTATAAAATTAAGTTAGTACAAGTTGGAGCATGTGTATGTTGCCCTCCATGTGATTGTTTCAGTGAAATTGTAAATAATCAATAGTTCCAATGCAAGGTACTATGTATACCTTTTAGAAATAAGAATATATTGTATAAAAAAATAAAAAGTACACTAAAGTTAAAAATATTAACCAAAGAACAAATTGTTTAGTAAACCTTTGTTAATTGGTGTTATTATAAACAACCCATCAGTGCTTCTATTTATTTCAATTTCAAAATTAACCATCTTTAGTTCTCTTTTCTATTATTAAATACTACAATAAAATTAATTAAGATATTTTTATAAGTCTTGTATAATAATTGGATTAAGAAGGTGAGTTTTGGAACAATTGGTAAAGTTGTTCTTTGGATTAAGAGGATGAGCCCTGAAGCAATTAGTAAAATTGCTCTTTTATGATCGTAAAGTTATATGTTCAACTTACAGAAATAATCTCTTTGTAAAAATATAAAAGAAAAATCACGTACATTATGATCATTCCTAGATCCCCGTAAAGTGGAGAGTCTTGTGTACTGAATATGTTGACTTTGACTTTATAATAATTGGATTAAGGAAGTACTATAAATAAGTGCATACAAACCTTCATTTTTCTTACTATTATCTAATATTAATTTACGATATTATTTACTTAGATCAAGGATTGTTATAAATCTTTAATAAATAAAAAGAACTAAAACTCATTACTATATATGTATGAGTGTGAATATACAATTCTAAGAACATGAATGCATCATAATTCAGTCATCTTCATGCTCTAGTAGACAAAAACAAGGTTTAACCCACTCAAAGGGAAGATATGATGCTGATATGAGAAATGGGCTGCACCATATAAGATATCACATTCATTTTGTTTAAGTTATCTATGCCATTAACAATCCTTGTCAAATTCACATTTACAACTGGACAAAGCTAATGTTGTCAGCCAACAGCAAAGATTCTTCAGACTGTAGTACCCCATTGCTCAATGTATGGTTTTCCTTTTCTATAAATAGCTCCCACATTCATCAGTCTCATCACTTCATTCACAGACTTTCACTTTCTCCAAGCCATTTTATTCCAACCTTTGATCAACCTCTCTAGCTTCCAGTTTCATTAGGATTATTTGATTCCCAAATGGCCAGTGTTGAGGTATTAATTATCATCATGTGGTCACTCCAACTTGTTATGTTGATTTCTTTTTTCTGCTGTGGTTTTACATGATTTTGCAAATCTAGCTCAACTGATGATAGATCTTTTATTACTTAACCTCTCTTACACATTAAATTGCTATGTAATCCTCTTAGCTATATCCCACTACATTTTACTTCATTAATATCATATAAGCTCTGATCCTTACTAATCAAAGAACTTCAGGTCATGGGGGATGCTAGATCATGATCTATTCAAGTTCAACTCATCTTGGTTTCATCTAAGTCTTATGATAGCTCAAAACCGTGAAGCATCATTCTTGCTTTCACTAGCTTACGTAATTTCCATTCAAGGTTTTTAACATCGATCGATTCTATGACCCTTTGCGGAATCATGTATCGTGTTTTAGGATCTAGTTAGTAGAGAATATTCTTTCAGAGCATGTTTTCAGTCGTTTGAGTTGTTAAATTTGACCGGGTAACTGAATGAATGACATGGTTCATGCAGGTTCAAGCTGCTAAATCAGTATTGCCAGAGACAGAGACCCCTGAGATCACCAAGTCCGAGGAGACAGTAGTGACTCCCCAAGAAAGTGCTCCAACTCCTGAGCCAGTGACTGAGGAGACAGTAGCAACTCCCCAAGAAACCGCACCAACTACTGAGCCAGTGACTGAGGAGGCCAAACAAGAAGCCACCCAGGACCCGGTCGTCGAAGAGCAAGCTCCCGTGGTCAAAGAACCTGAACCTTCAGTAGAAAATGAAACTAAGGAAGAGGTGACAGAACCTAAAGAAGAAACACCCGTAGTTGAGGAGGTTGCTGCAACTGCTACAGAAGAAGCGCCAGCAGAAGTGGAGCCTGTTGCCGAGCAGGCCAAAGAAGAGCCCGCCACTGAGGTTGCAGCCGTGGAAACTCCTGCGACAGAGAAAGCCACGGTGGTTGTTGATGAAACAGCAAAAGAAGCCACTACAGAAGTATCACCAGAAAAAGCTGAGGAATGAGTGGTGGATCTATGTATTAGGCACCGAAGTTGGCAAGTCAATTTCTGTTTTCGTTTTGGTCCTAGTAGTTGCTTATTATATTATGCTCTTATTACAGCGAGGATTGAGTGGACATGAAGATAGAGTCCCGATTGATCCTATGGATCCACATATAAGCCTACGAAATGTACAATGTGTTCTATGTACATTAAGTCACGGGGTAGAGAATGTTGGTTCCATACAAGGGTCGATTGAGATTGAGATGGTGTCAGGTGTGTTTTGATATGATTTCTAGGTTTCCGATAAATAATAAAGATATTGCTGAGTTTCGGTTCAATGTATGCGTCATATTGCACTATACACATTTTACTTATTGTAGAATAAAAATATGGTTTTATGAACCAAAAGGTACAAACTCAGTTTCTAATTCTCGTTTTATCTAATTCTATTTGTTCATTCACAAATTGCCATGCCATAGGAACTCTATCCACAATTTCTCTCCACTCTCGTTATGGAGTGTCCAACCTTAAACTGTTGGTGATTGTAGATATCTTTATGGTTCGTTAGAGATGACAAACAAGTGAAGACAAGACGTTGATGCTTTTCAGGGAGAGACGTGATTGGCGTAGAGTGTTACACACCCATGTCCTTAACTTACACGGCCGTGCATATTAACAGTGTAAGTATACACGCCTGTGTCTTAACTTACATGATTATGTGAATCAACTGTGTAAGTTTTTGTAACTATGTGAAGGAATGTGTGAAAAGTAAAGAGATACACGGTTGTGTACACACCTATGTATATGACATATATGAACATACACAATTATGTGTAAAGATCGTGCAGCTCTCTGTAATAGTGTATGTTCGCAACTTAAGTGACGCTATCACTTACACGATCATGTATATGACTATGTATATTGTAGAAAACCTAATTCAGGATATAAAAGAGGAGAAGATATAAGTTTGTTTATTGAGACGCATAAAAACATCAAAAAGGAAAAAGAAAACAGAGTAAGAGCAAGTAGTTTCTGATTCTCATCCTTGTTTGATCGATTTTGGGAATAAGTTGTGAGTTTGTTAATTTGCACATTAACTTTAGTTTCAATCTTGAATCTTTGTGAGACAACATGTTATGGAGTGAGAGATCAAATTTTGTAAATCCTTATTTATGATTAATGAATTTGCTTGTTAGTTTGGCCTGCAATTTTTTCCTACGGTTTAGAGGATTTTTCACATAAATCTCTGTGTTGACTTCTTTATTGAATTTTTAATTCTCATATTGACATTATCTGATTAAACTTGATTCGAGTGCTTTATTGTTGTTATTAAGTTGACCTTTTAAAGAGTTGAATTTTCATTGTATTTTTCTTTTGTCTCCTAATAAGTGGTATCAAAACCACCGTGATGGAATGTAGAAACAACCTCATGGTCAAGTTGACGTCATTAAACTACTATATTTGGAGGCTCATAATAGAGGATTTTATGTATTGTAAAGATCTATTTGATCTTATTGATGTAGATAAAGGTGTGAAGGATGATGTTCTTTTAAAACTGATACATATAAAGGTGTGAAGGATGATGTTCTTTTAAACCTGAAAATATATCAGACAGATAACGGAAGAAGGTGAAACAAAAAACTCTGGCAAGATTCGATAATTGACTATTATTAGTATATTCAATCATGTGTCTCAAGAGATGGATCCTTTTGAGCTATAGAAAAAGTTAAATAGACTCTATAGAAGGAAGACTGGCCATAATAAGGCTTCTTTAATTAAAAGACTTATAAACTTGAAGTTGAAATTTGGGAAACTCGTGTAGGAGCATTTGAGTGGTTTCCAGGATATAATCAACAAGTTTACGTAATAAAGATCATTCTTTATGGCAAGCTCCAAACTGTGGTCTTAAAGTTTGTTACCAGATAGCCGGGAGACGTTGGTGGTGACATTTACCAATTTAGCTCGTTAAGGTGTGCTCTCTTTGAGTGTAATCAAAGAGTATATGTTCAATAATGAAATCAAAAGAAAAGAGATGAAAGTTGACAATATTGTCTTGGCAAAGAGTAATTGAAGGGACAAGAGTAAGGGTCCAAAAGGGCATGACAAAAAGATTTAAAGGCATGTCATTATTATGATAAGCTAGGACATTTAAAGAAGTTATACTATATATGAAAAGGGTATTAGAAAAATTAAGATCATTATAATGATGGTAATGATACGAGTACAACTACAATTGTTTCAAGCACGAATGAAGAGGTATCCCTAGTTTGTGCTACAAGTGATTGTTTTCATATTAGTGATTTAGGTTCTAAGTGGTTGATTGATATAGGAGAGTCGTATCACTGTATTCTAAAAGTTGAGTACTTCTAAACTATGAGAGTGGAGACTTAAGGAGTGTGAAGATAGGTAATCAAAGTCCTATTAAAATTTTTGTTATAGGTGATATCTGAGTTCAAACAAACATAAGATGTTTACTGACCTTGAGAGATGTACGACACATTCCTAAATTAATATTGAATTGTTATCAATAAACATGATAGATTGAGAAGGATTCAAGTACACTTTTAGGGATAGGAAGTAGAAATTGTCCAAGGGAGCAATAACTGTTATTTGAGGAGAATTATGCTACTCATTGTACAAGACACACTTAAAGGTGTGTGGTGGAGAAGTATACACAGTCAAATAGGAAACTTCTCCAAATTTGTGGCGTCAACACTTAGGGCATATAAGGGAAAATGGAATAAAGTTTCTAGTTGGTGAATTGTTTATCCCAATAAAAAACTCTTTACCCCTTAGTCTTTGTGATCATTGTTTGGTAGGAAAGCAACATAAAGTCTCTTTTAAGAAATGATCGACGAGGAAGAAAGAGATATTAGGGTTGGTGCATTCAGGTGTCTGTAACCTTATTGTAGAAGATTCACTAGGAGGTAACAAATATTTTGTTACATTAATTGATGATGTTTTAAGGAAGACTTAGGTATATATGTTGAGAAGCAAGAGTCAAGTATTTGAAACTTTCAAGAAGTTTCATGTTATAATAGAAAGGGAAGTTGAGAGGAAGCTGAACTGCCTGTGAACAAACAATGGAGGGTAGTATACTTATAAGATATTTGAAAAATATTTACATCAGAAAACATTAGACATGAGAAAACCAAACTAGGGACTCGACAACATAATAAGGTTGCTAAGAGGATGAACAAAACTATTATAGGGAAGATTCATTATATGCTCAAAATGTCCAAGTTGTCAAAAACCATTTAGGTTAAAGCAATCTAAACTACAATCTATTTAATCAACTGAGCTCCCTCAATTTTTTTAAAATTTGAGATTCTTGAGAGAGTATGGACTGTTAAAAATCTGACATATCATCATGTTAGAGGGTGTAGCTATAAGGTATTTAGAAACATACTTAAGGATCAGAGAAAGAAGCTTAACTGAAATGCAATATCTTGCGTCTTAGTAGGTTATGGTGATGAACATTTTGGCTTTAGAATCTATGACCCAGAGAAGCAAAACGAATAATATCACTCCCCTATATGTGTAGCAAAACGAATAATATCTCAACTGATTAAATCAAGAACAAAAGAAACAAAATGAAAGCACTTGAGTCATTAAACACTCCCCCATATGTGTAGCAACATTAAAACATAATTATTGAGAGTCTTTAACGAAAGTCTATTGTAGAACTTTGCAATTGATCTCTGAAAGCACCAGCACAGTAGCCAAAAACCAATAGCTCGTAATGTCATACCATGGATTGCTTTATAATGTGTAATAAGTCCTTCCTCCTTTAGGATTCTTTTTCCTTTTAGGATCCTTACTTCTATAAATATCTTAAATTCAAAAATTTTACATATTCTAAATTAATAAAATCCTATACTAAATTAACTTCCTTAATACAAAAGACGTCCTAAATAAATTAAAATACAAACGTCAAAACTAAAATAGAATATCATAACACGAACAAACACACATTGATAGTGATTAGATATAATTTGATAATGTTGAGCTACATGAACCACTTCTAAACAATGTTAAAGATGAAACTATTGAGAATAATAAGTAAAGGGAGCAATCAGATCCAATAGTTGATGAAACACAACTTCAAAGATCAACAAAGGAGATAAAGCCTTTCTACTAGATATCCAAGTGTAGAATATCTACTGGTTATTGCTGAGGGGGAGTTTGAGAATGTGTAAGAAGTTGCATCTTAGAATGACAAAGATCTTTAGCTCACAATCATAAAGGAAGAGATGTACTATTTGAAGAATAATGAGATATTCTTATGAAGCCTCCAAAAGACAAAAAGGCATTGAAGAATAAGTGGGTGTTCTAAATGAACAAAGATGGTGACAAGCTAACGAAGCATAAGGTAAGGTTAGTGTTGAAAGGTTCAATTAAAACAAAAGTATAGATTTTGATGAAATGTTCTTATCAGTGGTCAAGATGACTTTATTTCTAATAGTTTTGGGTTTGATTGCTTGTTTACATCTTGAAGTTGAACAATTGGATGTTAAAATAACCTTCTTGTATGGATATTTGGAAGAGGAGATATACATAGAGCATCTAAATGGTTTTAAAGTTAAAGGAAAGGAGAATCTGGCTGGTAAGTTAAAGAAAATTTTATGTAAGTTGAAATAAACTGCCAAGTTTAACTCTTTTATGGTAGATTATGATGACAAGTGAACTTATGCCGATGTGTGTGTGTATTTCAAGAAGTTCACAAATGAGAACTGTGTGTGTATTTCAAGAAGTTCATGGGTGGGAACTTCAACATTCTTCTTTCATATGTTGATGATATACCGATTTTCAGTCAAGATGTTGGTTGAATCTAAAAGCTAAAGGTGGGTTTGTGTAAATATTTTAATATGAAAGATTTGGGACCTATAAAGCAAATTTTAGGCATGGGGATACCTAGGACAGAAATAGTAGGAAATTATAGTTATCACAAGAAAGGTATTTGAATGGTTGCTAGAAGGGTTCAATATGAAGCATCCCGAGCCAGTTAGCACGCCACTCACACCTCACTTCAATCTGAGAAAGCTTGCATGTCCCTCAATAGGAAAGAAGAAAGATGGTAGGCCTTCTATTCATGCTCATCTACAGTAGGGTCTTTGATGTATGCTATGATATGTATAAGGTCAGATATTGCACAGATTATTAAGTTAGTGAGCAAATTCTTGTCTAATCTAAGAAAGATAGATTGGGAAGCAGTGAAATATATTTTGAGATATTTGAGAGGTACTTTAAAATGAAGTTTGTATTTTGATAACGGGGAGTCAATTCTAAAAGGTTTTACAGATTCAGATATAGCTGAAGATCTTGATGGAAGAAAATCTACTTCAGATTATTCAAGTTTGCAAGGGATCCATTTCATGAAAATCAAAGCTACAAAATTATGTAGCTTTATCTACAACTAAAGCAGAGTATGTAGTTGTGGTAGAAGCTAGTAAGGAGATGTTTTAGTTGAAAAGATTCCTTCAAGAGCTAGCTGTGAAGTAAGAAGACAATTTAGTGTTTTGTGATAGTCAAAATGCTATCGACTTGAGCAAAAATACTATATATCATTCCCACACAGCATATAGATATCAAATATCATTAGTTGAGGTATGTGATTAAGGAGCAATAATTGATATCAAGGAAGATTCATATGGACTTGATGGTGCTTATATGTTGACAAAGGTAGTTCCCAAAAGCAAGTATGAGCTTTTGTAGTAAGCTTACCAGGATGTCTCTCAAATAAGTGTTGAAGCATAACATGTCTTCCCTATAATTGGTCTATGAGGCGCTGGAGATTGTTAAGTGTCTAGACTTATTTTGAAAGTTTCGGTGTTCCTAGACACCTTTATAGTTTGTGAAGATGACTAATAAGTGAAGACAAAATGATTGAAACTCTTTTAGGGAGAGACATGATTGCATAAGGTGATATACATTGGTGTCCTTAACTTATACAGTCATTTATACTAACTGTGTCAGTTGTGTTTTTCTCTTGTCTCCTAATACTATTGTCGTTTCTATTAAGCCTGTAATAACAACTCCGATTAAAACTATACATTAACAACTGACTGCAAATTTTGGAGCATTGATCTTTCTAACATTTCTTATACAAAAATTGAGATCGAGATGAGGTATAGTTACTTGTACCTTATAGTGTTTTTGAGATAAACATATATAGTTCCCATCCGTAGTAGCAAGAATGATTCTTCAATTGTTCCACAATAGTTAGTGCACAATTACACACGGTTGAAAGAACTTGCTAGTTTTATGCTATAAAACAAACACACATATAGAAACCGAAAACAAGAAGCTCAACTGAAGGACATTCAGAGTCAAATGCATTAAACAACATTGGAGTACAAGTCGTTGGTAATGATTGTTCCAAAACTTATTAGTTATACCCCACTTTTGTTACACAATAACACTTATCATCGTTGCTGTTATATTTGAACAATTATCATGGATATTATTATTCTTTATTATATCCAAATGTCCAAAATGTTTATAGTCTTTATTATTATTCTTTAATACACCCAAATAGTCATTTATTTTTCCTATATATATAGCTTGTCCATCTTGTTTACGAACACACACATATTCATGTTTGCAGTACAGAAGCTTATCAAGCATAACTCATTTCTATTTTTTTCATTTTTGACTAATCAAACACAACTCTCTTCTTTCGTTCTTCTTTCTTCCTTGCTCTCAGAGATAGCTCTTACTCGACCCTTTGGAATGCATCAAAGTTGGTGAAGAAGGCGTTAACCCTGGGGTTGGATCCCATTGTCCTGCTGCACCATAGAGGGGAAATCTTTGACTTAGGGCAGTGATTTTCATAAAGCTTTGCATTTTAGATAAGTCATTTTAATTTTATTTTAATGTTTTTTCACTATCAATCTAAGTTGAAAAATTATTATTGCATTGTTACTGTTTGTTAAAAATTATTGCAATTTTGCTGCTGCGTATTTATTTTAGTAGAAGTAAAAATATGGTGTTGGTTTCTTCGTATTGTTTGATTATTTCATGTGAGATATTTCTACATCATAGGTTCTGCACTTATTGTTTCCTACATAGGTTTTGTCCCCATAATTGTCGCCCAGAGGATTATACTTAACTTAACTAGATTAGAGCCTCTAGATGGGAGATGGTCTGAGAAAATTTTGTTTTCCTTTTAACAATATGAAATTAATTATGTATTGTTTTAATAGACTCCTAGTGACAATACTGACCCTAAGACAACAAAAGATAACCGTATTGTTAGGGGTGTGTTGCTCAACCATATGATAAACTATTTGTTTGATATCTATTGGAAGTAAAAAATTGCTAAGGAAATTTGAGATGCTTTAAAAGTGAAATATGGGATGGATGATGTTGGTACTAAGAAATATGCAGTTGCTAGGTGATTAAAATTTCCTGTTGGTGGTGATAAGCCCGTTATGGGCCAATTACATGAGTAGAAAACCTAGTTACCGAAATCCTTGCTGAGGGTATGCACATGTGTGAGCTATTTCAAGCGAATGCCCTTATTGAAAAACTACCTACATCATATAATGAGTATAAAAACCAGTTTAGACATAAGAAGAAAGACATGAAGCTTCAGAACTTAATAGGGTATATAAAGATTGAGGATGCCAACCGTACATAAGATAAGACTAAGTCACTCACGCTTGTCCCTACTATTAAGGCTCATGTGATAGAAAGTAGAAATATAGGTAACTTTAATAAGAATGGTGGATAAAATAAGTCCTTCAACACTAACAAGCACGGTCAGTTTAAGCACGGAAGAATTGATCATGATTGTTGGTGGTGTCACAAGCTAAGCCATCCTGTAGCTTTTTTCCAAGCTAGAATCAATTACGAAAAAAAGGATCAAGGACAAAAACCATGACAGTTTAGAAAGGAAACCAGAAAGGATACCAATGAGGTAACCAGAAGAATTTTGGTAAGCCTCAAGCTAACATGGTTAAAGCTGCTGGTGGTGATGATGAAGAGATAATTACTGTTGTGGTGTCTGAAGTCAACCTTGTTAGAAACTTGGTCAAGTTGATCATTGACATAGGAGGCACACGTAATATCTACACCAACATGGACCTATTCAAGGAGTTAAATGATGTTGCTGATAGTGAATTTGTATACATGCACAACTTCACCAAAGTTCCTACCCAAGGTCACTATCAAATTCACTTCTGGAAAAGCATTGACATTAGAAAATGTTTTATTTGTTCCTGATGTATATAGAAACTTGATTTCTAGTGCATTGTTTAACAAAGTTGGTGTTAAACTAACCTTTGATTATGATAAGCTAGTTTTGACTAAGAATGAGAACTCTGTTGGAAAAGGATTTTGTAATGGAGGCTTATTTATATTTGATATTGAAATGAATGCATTTACTTCTTTTGCTTATACTATTAAGTCTCTTGACCTATGACACTCGATTCTTGGGCATGTGAAAGTGAGGTCAATTAAAAGGATGCAAAGCTTAAACTTGTTGCCTAAAATCACTAAAGAAATGGAAAGATGTTAAATTTGTGTCAAAGCTAAACATTCTAAGAAACCTTTTAAATCAGTGATCGAGAGAGAGTCATAATTGTTGGACTTGGTGCATACAGATGTAGCTGATTTTAAGAATTGTATGAGAAGGAGGCACGAGATATTATATTACCTTTGTTGATGATTGTTCTAGATTTAATAAGTTTTACTTATTCAAAAATAAAAGTAATGCAAAGGAAATGTTTATGAAATGCAAAGCTGAGGTTGAGAACCAATTGGAAAGAAAAATTAAGAGATTAAGGTCTGATCAAGTAGGTGATTGTAGTATTGATTTTCTTACTAATTTTTGTGAAAAATTGGTATTATTCATGAGCTTTCAACCTCTTATACACATGAAAACATGGAATAACTGAGAGAAAAAATCAAACACTTAAGGAAATGATGAATGCAATGTTGATTTCCTCAAGATTACCTGATTTTATGTAGGGGAGCTATTTTTCAACTTGTTATGTTCTAAATAGAGTCCCTCATAAGAAATTAGTTCAAGCCTCGTACGAAATTTGAAAAGGTTATCCATCTAACTTACTTTTTTTGAAAGTGTGGGCGTGTCTTGCTAAGATTGCTATACCTGAACATAAGAGGATTGGGCCTAAGACCATTGATTCAATCTTTGTGGGATATGCCTCTAATAGTGCTGCCTATAGATTTGTATAACACTTATGAATCAATTATAGAGTCAAAAGATGTAGTATTCTTTGAGGATATATTTCCTATGAAAATGAGTGTGCAAGTTCCTAGAGAATTTGTCCTTAGTTTTTCTACCAATGATGGCATAGAGGAGGAGAAAATTATTGAACTAAGGAGAAGCAAAAGAGCCAGAGTATCTACTAGCTTTGGTTATTATTTTATTACTTCTTTTATGGTGACAAAACCTAAGGAGATAGATGATGTTTTTGTGGTGACTTATATTATTAAGAAAGATCCTAAAACTTATGAGGAAGTAATGAGATCTGTGGATGCTATGTTTTGGAAGGAAGCCATAGATAGTAAATTAGAGTCAATCATGTCTAATAAAACTTAGGTTTTAGTTGATTTACCTTGAGGGTGTAAGCCTTTAGAGTGTAAGTGGATTTTCAAAAAGATATTCAGATATGAAGGAACCATTAAGAGGTTCAAGGTAAGACTTGTGATTAAAGGATTTAAACAAAAGGAAGGATTGGACTTTTTTTATACTTACTCTCTTGTTACTAAAATAACATCTATAAGGCTGTTGTTTGCTATTGCCTCGACATTTATGCTTCATATGCATCAAATGGATGTTAAGACAACTTTCTTGAATGGTGATCTAGATAAGGAAATTTATATAGTTTAGCTTAAGGGGTTTAGAGTGCTTGGTCAAGAACAAAAAATGTGTAAGTTATTTAAGTCTTTGTATTGACTTAAACAAGCTCCTAAGCAGTGGCATGATAAATTTGAAAGTGAGATATTCAAACATGATGTCTCCTTTTGTGATGTTGATTCTTGCATTTATGGGAAATCTGATATCAATGATGGTGTAATCATAACTGTTTATGTTGATGATATGCTTATTTTTAGTATTAGTTTATCTATCATTACTACTACCAAGAGTTTGCTAAGGTCTTCTTTTGATATGAAAGATCTTGAACCTGTGGACTTTATTTTAGGAATCAAAGTTGATAAGATTGACTTTGGTTCAGACTCATTATATTGAGAAAATTTTGAATAAGTTTGGTTATTGTGATGTTGATCCAGTCAAGACTCATTATGATACTAGTGTTGCTTTAAAGAAAAATTTTGGTGACAGTGTAAACCAAGCTGAGTATGCTAAAACTTTCGGTAGTATGATGTTTTTGATGAACTATTTTCTTCCTGATATTGCATACTGCATGAGTAGACTTAGTAGGTATACTCATAATCCTAGTCAAGAGTATTGGAATGCATTGATTCGTTTATTGAGGTATTTAAAAGGTACTATGCATTATGAATTATCCTTTGGTGGTCATCCTCCTTTATTAGAGGGGTATTCTTATGTTAACTAGGTTACGGAGAGTATGATATACACTTTACCAGTGGTTATATTTTTACCTTAGTAGGACCTACTGTGTGTTGGAAATTATTCAAGCAAACGTGTATTGTAAGATCAACAATGGAGACTGAGTTTATGGCTTTGGAATTGGCATGACGGGAAGCTGAGTGAGTAAGGAATCTCTTAGCAGACATCCCACTTTGGGAAAAACCAATTCCTTCTGTGTTCCTTCGTTGTGATTCGTAGGTTGCCATTCATGTTGTCAAGAATAAGGCATATCAGATTGAGATATAAAATTGTCTGTACTTTAATTAGACATGGTATAATTTCTCTAGACTATGTTAAGTTAGAGAGAAACTTAGCGAATTTGTTTACAAAAGCTTTGAATAAGAAACTAGTTTCAAAGCATGCTAAATGGGGTTAAGTAATTGTGTAACAATCTCGTGATGAGACCCATATTGAGAAACCAAGTTCAATGAGTCAAACGAAGTTATGTGGTGACCGCTTACTTGCACATTGTTTATGGAATAATACTGAGATACTCAGCTGTTAAATAACGTCCCTTAGCAGTTGGATTGTTTAATCCTTAATGAGTTCTATAACCCAAGTTTGGGTGATTTGAACAGTACACACTTGATGGACTCACCTACGTGATTTTGGGGGCTAGCCACCCTCCTATAAGAGCATTTGAGCTATCTCTCTGGAGCGATTATGAAACCAAAGCAGTTTAAGGTTGTTTATTTCTTTAGTAGGTTTTTTCTCCTAATTCTTGGACACTAGGTTCAAGAGTCATTTCACCTACTTGTTTGCCTATTTTTCTCCTAGCTATAATTTATTCCTTAAGTTTTGGTCGAAATGGGGGATTGTTGGTATTGATTGTTTCAAAACTTGTCAGTTATACCCCACTTTTATTAGATAATAATGCTTATCATCGTTGCTGTTATACTTGAACAACCATCATGGATATTATTATTCTTTATTATATCCAAACGTCCAAAACTTTTTTTATTATTCTTTAATATACCTAAATAGTCATTTGTTTTTCCTATATATATAGCTTGTCCATCTTGTTTACGAACACACACATATTCACATCTGCAGTACAAAAGCTTATCAAGCACAACTCATTTCTATTTGTTCATTTTGGACTCATCAAACACAACTCTTTTCTTTCGTTCTTCGTTTTTCCTTGCTCTTAGAGATAGTTCCTACTCTGCCCTTTGGAACGCACTGAAGCTAGTAGAAAAGGTGTTAACCCTGAACTCGGATCCCATTGTCCTGCTGCACCGTAGAGGGGGAATTTTCGACTTAAAATAATAATTTTCACGACGTCTTGTATTGATAGAGAGACTGTTTCAGTGGTTCAATAACTCATTCAACAAAAACAATCTACATATCCCCTCCCCTTCAAACAGTCAAAACAAACTAGACCATCAGCCCTAAACTGACATGCAAATCTAAGGAGAAGTACCATGCTTAATTGATCTAGAAAATTAAACTTATGGTAGAATATGGAATTTATAAAGCCGAGATATCACCCGTAAGAGCTCAAACAACAAATAAGTAAAAGTCTTACGAAATGAATTGAGCATAGTCGCAGAGTAAAGTTACCAGGATTAGGAAACAAATGGTCTAGGGTCGTTATTCCATGTCAGGAGCTTTTCTGGACTGAAAATAGCTTTTGCTACTGACAATTTCTTTTGGGTCAAAAGACGTTCTTCATTATCATGCTTCTTCAATCAATATATACAAAAGATTACAGTCCAAACTCCAGAACATTTTAAACCTTAAACTCACACATCTAACTCTCCTAATACATAGCTAATATGTCTCCTAATTTAGGCAAGAAAATAAATAAATATTTACATATATTTCACTCAGTAATCCCCTTAAAATGGAGCATGCGGGCTATAAATGCCCAACTTCAACTTGCGAAGAAGATACTTGAATTGAAGTTGTCCCAACGTTTTAGTAAATGTATCTGCTAATTGCTCATGCAAACGCACCTGTTGGGTTGCTTTATCCCCAGAATGAACTTGGTCATGAACGTAGCAACAAGCTACTTCAATGTATTTGGTACGTTCATAAAACACATGATTTGAAGCAATATATATATAGTATCGTCTTATTGTTACAAAACAACTGCATAGACCCAGAAAGATTTATACCCAAAGAACTTAACAATGTCTGAAGCCAGGAAAGTTCGCAACTCATCATAGCCATAGAGCGATATTGTGCCTCCGCAGAGGAGCAACATACGGTTTGTTGTTTCTTAGTCTTCCGTGAGATAGGACAGTGAAACATACAAAGTACCCAGTTAAAGAACGTCTACTCAAAGGACAACTCAACCAATCAAAATCGCAGTACCCATATAAGTGCAGGTCACTATCCGCTCTCAACAAAGTTCCCTGTCTTGGCTACCCTTTTAGGTACCCACAACACGCGCGCAAAGCAGCGTCCGGATGCTCTCGTTGTGGACATTGCGTAAACTGAGCTAAAACATGCACACAATAACACAATTTTGGACTTGTGATAGTCAAATAAATGAGTCGTTCAATAAGTCGTCTACACTTTTCTGGGTCCTCGAGCAACGCTCCAATAGCAAGAGCCAGATGATGATTTTGTTGAATGGGAAACTTAGCGGGTTTTGACCTCATCATGCCCGCCTTTGTGATTATGTCAATCGCATATTTGCGCTGACGCAAAAACAATCCCTGGCAACTTCATGCCACTTTAATTCTCAAAAAATATTTCAATACGCCAAGATCTTTCATATGAAAGCAACTGTTAAGATACAATTTAAAAGATGATACTATAACACCATTGTTACTAGCAGCAATTAGATCATCAATAAATACCAGAACGCAGAGCGTGATAGTCCCTTTTGTTATAAGTAAACATCAGGTATGTTGAATTATGTTGTTTTATGCAACCTGTTGTATTGAGCTTTTGGAGGACCTAGCTATGTCAGTTAAGGTGAAAAGTGTTGGAATATACAATCAAACAAAGTGAAAAACAGAGTTAGATGGGTGAATACAGAAAAGCACTTATTTATGTTTTCTATATTATATCAGAATAAATATCAAATGCCTATATATAGGCTTACACAGCAACAAACTAAGCAACAAATGAGGGCCAGCTATGCCCATTATTAACAACTTAACAACTTACGAAAACTACGCTACGAACAAACTAGACCTGGTCAACAACAAATCTTGACTTTGAATCATTCTCCAATAGCCTCCCTTGATTCAAAGTCACATACACCCAATAGCATCCTAAAATAGCAGAACTTTTCTTTGGATAAGGTCTTCGTCAATACATCAGCTACTTGCTCATGAGTACTGCAGTACTTTAAGGATATCTCTTCTCTTAGAACTAAATCACGAATAAAATGATATCGTATGTCAATGTGCTTTGTTCTGCTATGGAAGGTTGGATTCCTCGTCAGGCAGATTGTTGCTTTATTATCACAAAATATCTCTGTAGGTCCTTCTTGCTTCTGTTGAAGATCAGCTAATATCCTCCTTATCCAAATGGCTTGACAAGCTGCTGAAGTTGCAGAAATGTACTCTGCTTCTGTAGTTGAAAGTGCCGCTATCACTTGCTTCTTAGAGCTCCAAGTGATTGCTCCAGACCCCAAGGTGAATACATTTGCTGAAATACTGCGTCGATCATCCAATGAACTTGCCCAATCACTATCTGTAAACCCATG
>JANIHY010000208.1:7791014-7804253 GCA_027479065.1 Erythroxylum brevipes
CGGGAAGCTCGGTCGACCTGTTATATTATGATGCCTTCAAGCAGATGGAGATACCAGAGGATCGACTACTGCCTATTAATGGCCCTATCAAAGGGGTAACTGGAGCATCAGCCTATCCATTCTCCCAGGTCCATTTAAAAGTGAAGTTTGGGCAAAATCTGTGCCAAATGGAGAAAGACGTTGAGTTCCTAGTTGTGAAGTTTCAAGGGGCATACAATGCAATAATCGGACGGGCAACCCATAATGCCCTCAAGGTAGTTGTTTCCACTTATTATCAAGCGATGAAGTTTCCAACGCCCCGCGGGGTCGGCGTTGTTAGAGGTCAACAAAGAATCGCTAGAGAATGCTGTTTGGCAAAAATGAAGACATTAGATAGGGCGGTGCTATTGACGAGCTCTCTTGATGTGAGAGTCGATGAGGAGATGGAGAGAATGAACCCAGTGGAAGAAACGCAACGGGTCATACTGTACGAAGCCGATCGCTCCAAATTCACAAATCTAGGTTCCGAGCTTCAGAAGGACCTAGTTAAAGAAATCACGAAATGCTTGGTAGAAAACAGGTCGGTCTTCGCTTGGGTGTCGAGCGACATGCTTGGAATTTCTCGATCGGTCGCATCGTACTCCCTTGGAATCCGACAAGATTACAAGCCAGTTAGACAAAAGAAGAGATGGCACTGCAAGGAGCGACAAGAGGTGATCGAGAAAGAAATAGAGAAACTACTCGAAGTCGGGTTCATCCGAGAAGTCAAGTACTCTGAATGGCTCGCCAATGTGGTGTTGGTGAAGAAGAAGAATGAGAAATGGAGAATGTGCATCGACTTCACCAACCTGAACAAAGCATGTCCAAAGGACAATTTCTCCTTGCCCAAGATCGACCAGTTAGTAGACTCCACCTCCGGACTTGAACTTCTCAGCTTCTTGGATGCCTTCTCAGGCTACCATCAAATTCAAATGAGTCGCGAAGACGAAGAAAAGACTGCCTTTATAACTGACCAGGGCACATACTGCTACCAAGTAATGCCGTTCAGCCTGAAGAATGCGGGGGCCACTTATCAGCGGCTCGTTATGGAGGTTTTTAAGAAACAGATCGGTCGATCTATTGAGACCTATGTGGATGATATGGTGGTCAAAAGTAAGACGACCGCGGAGCATGTGAAGGATCTCAGAGAAGTCTTCCAGACCCTTAACAAGTTTCAGATGAAGTTGAACCCGAAAAAATGCGTCTTTAGAGTGGCATCCGGAAAGTTCCTGGGGTTTATGATTACTCAGTGGGGGATTGAAGCTAATCTAGAGAAAATTGAATCTATCATCCAAATTTCCTCGCCACGGTGCTTGAAAGATGTTCAGATATTGACCGGTCGGATAATCTCTCTGAGTAGATTCATCTCCAGGTTGGGGGACAAGTGCCTCCCATTTTTCAAAATCTTGAGGAAAGCAAATATGACTCAATTCCAATGGCCGGACGAATGCAAAAGAGCTTTCCAACACTTGAAACAGTATCTAACAAACCCACCTATTTTGCAAAGCCCAGCTGAGGGGGAAGTTCTGATTATCTATCTGGCGGTCACAGAGGGAGCGATTAGCGCGGTCCTGGTTCGATTGGATGGCAAGGAACAATTTTCGATCTACTACGTCAGCAAGGTGTTGACCAGACCAGAAATGCGGTACACACCTATAGAAAAGCTAGCTCTCTCTTTGATAACGGCAGCACGGAAGCTAAAGCCTTATTTCCAGAGTCATACCATCGAGGTACGGATCGACCAACCTCTCCGACATTGCCTTCAAAAGTCTGAAACCTTGGGTCGACTGATAAAATAGGCAGTAGAACTGGGGGAGTTCGACATACAATATAAGCCTCGGACAACGATCAAGGCATAAATGTTGGCAGATTTCATTGCAGAAATGAGCCAACCTAACTCACAGGATGAGCAATACCCTGCCTGGAGCTTATTTGTTGACGGATCGTCCAACGCCGAGGGATGTGGAGCAGGCATAGTGTTGATCAGCCCGTACAAGGAAGAAAAGGTGGAATATGCTCTTCGACCAGAATTCAAGGCCTCCAATAACGAGGCAGAATACGAGGCCCTGATAGCTGGCCTCCAATTGGCTAAGAAAATGGAGGTAAAACATCTGAAGATATATAGTGATAGCCAAGTGGTGGTCGGTCAGGTCACTGGATGGTATGAAGCCAAGGGGAGCAGCATGATCAAATACCTGGAGCTGGTAAGGTAGGAATTAAGAAATTTCGAGCAGTACTCGATCAGCAGGATTGAACGAGCTCAAAATGCTAAGGCAGATGCGCTCTCCAAAATGGCCTCCAATCGAGACACCAAAAATAACGTTCTAGTCGAACGACTAGACCACCCTAGCATTCAGAAAGCCAAGGAGGTTCTTGACGTAGATACCGGTCGATCGAGTTAGACGGAACCAATCAGACAATACCTCCTAGAGGGAACACAACCGGAAGAAGCGTTGGAGGCCAAGAAACTAAGAATAAAGGCAACCAAATACGCGGTCATTAATGATACCCTATACAAGCGATCTTACGATTGGCCACTGCTGCGATGCTTGAGCGAAGAAGAGGCAGAAAAAGCAATGGCCGAAGTCCACAAATGGATGTGTGGAAACTTCGTAGAGGAAAAATGTTGGCGCATAGGCTAATTCGACAGGGGTATTACTGCCCGACAATAAGGAAAGACTGCTAGGAAAAAGTCGACCGATGTGAGGCTTGCCAGAAAAACAGTAACCTGTCTCATCAGCCGACCGAGAGGATGAAAATCGTAAGTCATCCTATCCCTTTTGCTCAATGGGGAATGGATATAATGGGGTCTTTCCCTCTCGGACCTGGACAGAAGAAGTTTCTGGTAGTGGCAGTGGAATACTTCACCAAATGGGTAGAAGCGGAAGCGGTTGCTACGATTACCGAGCAGAAGGTGGAGAACTTTGTGAAGAAAAATATACTAAGTCGCTTCGGGATGCCTATGGTGTTGGTTATAGATAACGGTCGGCAGTTCGATAACGATAAGTTCAAAGATTTCTGCGATCGACTAAAGATAAGGCTCCAGTTGACCTCAGTAGCTCACCCCCAAAGCAACGGTCTGGCGGAGAACACTAATAAAAAGATAATGACTGCCCTCAAGAAGTGCCTAGACGGACGAAAGACTTGAGTGGAAGAGCTGGACGAAGTGTTGTGGGCATACAGAACCACACCGAATGGAGCCACAGGGGAGACATCGTTCAGGATGACCTTTGGGGTAGAAGCCTTAGTTTCAGTAGAAGTGGTGCTGCACAACCAAAGGGTGTCGAACTATGAAGAAGAGCGGAATAATGAAGCCCGCCAAGCTGAGCTCGTGCTTCTAAGTGAAGACAGGGATAAGGCAGCCGCTCGTTCAGAAGCCGTTAGGTAGAAAGCAACTAAGTTCTACAACAGAAGAGTAAAGACGAGCGACGTAAAGGTCGGAGGGTATGTCCTGCGAAAAGCTGAGGCGACTGGGAAACACCCTGGAAAGCTCGGACAGACATGGGAAGGGCCCTATCAGGAGACCAAGCAAGCCGGACATGACTCTTACATCCTACGCGGTGCGAACAGGAAAATTCTACCGAGGCCCTGGAACTCCCAAAACTTAAAGGCTTTCTACCTGTAGATAAGTTTTATTTCAGTTAATCTTTATTTATTACTATTTTTTGTATACAACCAGTGGGAACCTTTTTCCTAGCCTTGCCAGTCAGGTTTTTTAACGGCCCACACCCTCATTATCATCAATAAAGCAGTTTTCAGATTTCTTGGCAAGAAGGAATTTCATTAATTTTGGCAGAGTAGAAAATCCCATCGACATCGCTCAATCGGGTCGCCAAGACAAGATCCTTAGGACCGCAGCTCGGCCTCAACTACTGATCCACCAAGTTGCCTAGACAAGATCCTTGGAACTGTCGATCGACTTTGACTATCGCTCGGCCGGGTAGCCAAGACAAGATCCTTGGGACCGCAACTCGGCCTCGACTACCGATCGACTAAGTTGTCAAGACAAGATCCTTAGAACTATCGATCGACTTCGTCTATCGCTCGGCCGGGTCGCCAAGACAAGATCCTTGGGACTGCAGCTCGGCCTCGACTACAGATCGACCAAGTTGCCAAGATGAGATCCTTGGAACTGTTGATCGACTTCGACATCGCTCGGCCGGGTCGCTAAGACAAGATCCTTGGGATCGTAGCTCGGCCTCGACTACAGATCGACCAAGTTGCCAAGACGAGATCCTTGGAACTGTCGATCGACTTCGACATCGCTCGGCTGGGTCACCAAGATAAGATCCTTGGGACCATAGCTCGGCCTCAACTACAGATCGACCAAGTCGTTAAGAAGAGATCCTTGGAACTGTTGATCGACTTCGACATCGCTCGGCAGGGTCGTCAAGACAAGATCCTTGGGACTGTAGCTCAGCCTCGACTATTAGATCGACCAGGTTGCCAAGGCAAGATCCTTGGAACCATCGATCGACTTCGACTATTGCTCGGCTGGGTTGCCAAGACGAGATCCTTGGGACTACAGCTCGGCCTCGACAATCGATCGACCAGGTTGCCAAGACAAGATCCTTGGAACTATCGATCGACCTTAACTAATGCCCGACCAAGATTCCAAGACAAAATCTCGGATCGTTCGGCTCTATTATCACTCAGCCTAATTCACCCGATCGGCGCACATCGAGCGCGTTCATTCGCGACCTACTATTCGAAGGGAGAAATATTTAACACATCAAAGATAATCAAAAAACGAGCTTTCATTTCTTTGAGCAAAGGTTCTGGCCACAAGCCCGACCAGATGAGCTCAAAAGGAAGATTACTTTGATCCTTCGGCAGGAGAGGAAGGGCCCACATTCGAGCCGGGAGAGCAAAGGCCGGCAGCCACATTGGGAAAAGGTAACGGAGAGACATCCTCGTCCCCTTTCGAGCTCAAGTCCAGCTCCTCATCAGGAACCAGCACCTGTTCTCCCTCGACCATCTCCTTCATCCCTTCCAAAGAAAGGCCGAGATCGGCGGGAATCATCCGCTCGACATATTCCTCGAATGAAGGACATCGCGACCCCTCAAGAACGTGAGCCTCATGGCACCTCCTCAAGACCGAAAGGGTTAAGTCGCAAGCAAATTCAAAGCATTCCCCACGAAGGAACCGCTTCTTCAACCGCTTGATCGCCTCAACCCTTTGCTTTTTGATGGAGCATCGCAACTCCCTCAACATATCCTCGGTCTTGTGCTTGCCCTCCACCTGTAGTCAGTTGAGCCCTTAAAATGCCCATCGCTTCCTCCCGGGATTTCTTCTCCTCCTCAAAGGAAGAGTTTTGAGCCTGGAAGAGGTCTCTCTCCTCCTTGACCTCTGAAAGCTCGTCTTTCAAAGCCTTCATCTGCTCATGGAGGTCCTGGACTTCCCAGTCCAGAGTCTCCAGACGCTGCAGCACCGCGGAGGACATCACCGCACTCTGTATACAGCTACAAACGAGTTGGGGCCCTAACTCTTGATTGTTCAGTTTGTCCATGAGCCTCTCGTCTACCGGGGGAGTGATCCTTTCAGCAATATGACGGGATACCTCGAGGTCCCCGATTGAGGCAGTTTTGGCCAATTTGATTGCAGACTCCCACTACCTAGGGTTAGTTGCTCGCCCCTTCCCTTTTCCTTTTCTCTCATTCTCTTTCTCACTTTGATTTGGCGGGTCGGACGGTAGATCACCAAGCCTGATCAACCTCTTCCTCTTAAGAGGCGGCTCCACTTCCTCCTCCTCCCCCTCTTCTGAACCCGCTCGGCCCGCACTTGCTGGCACGATTAGCAAAGACGCCGATACATCAGGACGATCTTCAATGGGCGGAGGGGCCACCAACATTGTAGAACGACCGGGCTCTGTTGTAGGAGGGGTGCCTTCACTGGTCTCTGCCTCCCTCTGCTTCTTTCCTTTGGCCCGCTTTTTGGATCTTGGAGGAGAGGAGGACCCGGCAAAATTGCTTATCCTTGCCATGGCTGCACAGTAATAAACACAAGTCAGAAAGCAAAACTAATGCTAAAAAACGCTGCAAGTAATGTAAACACGAGGGATCAACCAGACGGGGCGGTTTCCTCTCCTAGCCCGCTAATTTGTGGCGTGGGGTCGATAAGAAGGGAATCAGTCGAGGCCCCCCCGAAATATCCCTGGATGAGCCGAGCAAAGTTGTATTGACCGAGCGTTTTTATGCGACCGACCACGTCCCACTCCTCTCTACTAAGAGATAGGCTCGATGCATCGTTCCATCGCTCGGTCAAAGGATACCTCCATGGTTGGGACTCGTAGGAGGATCCGGGGGGCTTCACAAAGAAGTACTTCGTCTGCCAAGAAGTGATTTTTGAGGGCGTCCCAGCCGGCCGAAATTGGGAATCCCTATGCTGTAGATGAGGGACTCCGGCCCCAGAACTTGAGCTCTGATTTATTCTCAAAAAATGGCGGAAGATGCCAATCGAAGGAGGGTAGCCAAACTGATGGCACAGCAAAGCCAAACCGTTGATGAACCTCCAGCCGTTCGGAGGAATTTGGCTCGGCATCAGTTGGTAGGCTGCGTACACCTCATCAACAATCGGGGCGTATGGAAGCTTCATACCGCCCACCGAGAAAAAACTATCAGACACAGCGAAATATCCATTCAAGTTGCTGTGGATTCGATCGTTCCCTAAGGCCAACCTAGGCCCCCAAGACATAGGGATATTATTCCTGAGGACCGACCGTTTCAGCTCTACCACGGTCATCGTCGACACATTTCTCGGCGGCCTCTTGACGACCAACCCATCCTTCCGCTCTTTCGTTGAGACTTCTCCAATACCTTCTATCATACTTTTAGAGCTAATCGTCAACATGTTTACTAAGAAGGAAACTTTTGAAAAAGTTTAGAGGAGAAGACGAAGGAAAAGGGACGTACCTATTTAGTGGTTTGAAGTTGGAAAATCGAACGACGGCTGAAAGAAATTTTCGGGAACTATATGCAAGAGAACGAAATGAACATGAAGAAAACCCACAGTCTATCGATCCTGAGCACTTATAGAGGAACGGTCGATGAGCGATCCAATTAAAGCGCGACGCATGGAGAAAATCCGAACAAGTTTAGACACGCGGCAGAATCCGAGCCAAGGAGAATTAGGGTTGTTCAAAATCCAGAGCGACGCAACAGTTGAAAGGACGTACGTGACAGTTACACGACGGTTACAAGGACGATTTGAAAATCTGTCAAAGAGCACGCGCCATCAGTAATAATTAAATAAAGTGCCATCACGCGCTCAACATAGACGTCCGTCTGAACTCCCTTGATACGAGCTGTCACGCAATAATGGATACCGATCGATTGAGACACCCGACCGATCGATCCTAATGCGAACGATCGCGAGCTGCATCTTAACGCCTGACCGATCGACTACCTTACGAGCTGTCTTACGGATGAGCTACGAGACCTTAACATACTCTTTCGACCCTTCTCTTCGCTCAAACTCGAGGAGTAGGGGGGCTTATGGTTGGGTCGGTCGTGCTGGGCCCGAACCCAGTCATAACGACCCGTGGGCCGATCAGTCCATTCTTCAAAGATCAGTCTTATACCTAATGGATATGTCAAGCCCAGGTCCAATCCACGCTCTCCTTGGCCCATTCGCATGTGAGAGTCTCCCATGCATACGTAAAGACTTAAACCTAGCTGCAGCTCCATATATAAGGTATAATCTTGCCAAAACAGAGGTACGTGACCATAAACCCTAACCCTCTCCGTTCACAACGATCCTACCTTCACCAAAAAGACTGACTTGAGCATCGGAGCGGCTTATCGGGAAACAACCCCCGACGTGCCTTCCTTGTTTTGCAGGAACCTTCAAGCCGGAGCTCTCGCAAGAATCAACTAACTCCATGGATCCGAACGGCAACGTGCAACCTCGTCAAAACCTGGTTGAACCAAAGATTTTTATATTATGATAGATATAAAAATGTGAATATAAGGAAATTATTTATCCAATTAAAAGTTTTTTTGAAGAAATATTCAATAATAAAAGCATATCTATTTGTTAATTATACGTAAATAAAAAAATATTTAATCATAAATGTACATCTATTTATTAATTACTTAATACAATTTATATAATAATGTTTTCTATATATAAATGAAGTAATTAACTAGCCTATCTTCTTATAACGATTACACCATTCGCCGATTTGTAAGTTAGCAGTCTCCTACATCATTTTATAAAAGTAACTTCAAAAACTTGGACAATAACAGGATGCAATTAGTTTAACATCATCAATGACTCAAAACTTAAGTGGAGAGTTGGCTGATGGTCAACACAAGCTCAGTGAACATTCAAAAATCCATCAGTGACATAAATCAACGGTCCAGTTGCTTGTTTACATAAGATAGCACTAGTTCTTTGTTTCTTCGATCTGTTGAGAAGCTTAAATGCAAGTGTGTTAATCTTAATATTCTCCACAGATCAATCAATAAAACCTTATGTATGTAACTTCAGAGCTTATGTTAACAGGCTGAAGAACCGTTGAATCCCACCCAAGTATTATCCAGATTTGTTGGCGAGGGAATTCACTATGGCACTGCACATAAATGATGTGTCAATTGTTTCCTGGTTATGTTCACAGGTATGGTTCCTTCTCCTCCAACCGGAACCTTATATGTGGGAAGACATTCATGTTCTTAAGGCCTGGTAATTAAATTGTTTCAACTGAATACCAAGTTACACATTAGTGATGAGATGCATACGCTAATAGTAATCGAAGGGCAGGGATGGATCCAGGGGGGTAGCAAGGGCTATAGTCCCTACAAAACTAAAACTTTTTTCAGAATATATATGTATATATATATATTGTAAACTAAGTAGGACTATATCCCCTACAAAACTAAGTTCCTTACCCCTCAAGACTAAAATCCTAGATTCGTCCCTATTTAAGGGTATTTTATTTTAAGCCCAGTTTGAATGGAACTCATTTTCTCTTTCAGATATAGGCATTTGCCTATTTTTGTCACATCCTCTGCTTTATTCATTGCCAATGTCTTTGAATATTTGAAAAACATAAAATAGATTGTTTGGCCACTGGGTATAATGAAACTTAAGCTTTAACCAAATTCGTGCGACGTTCCTTTGGTAGTTTATGGAAATGCTTATCACCAGTGCTAGTATAAGAATTAAACTAGACAAAAAATTTAGAGTTTAAAAAGTTCAAATAACATTAGACCATGATAAAACCGATTAAAATTTTAATAAGATTGAAGAATTTGAAATATGTTAAATTTTAACTTAATATTTAAGCAACTTACTGAAATATCATAACCATTTAGACTCTTATTCAAAGGCAAATTCAATGTACAAGGTTTCTCGTTTTGTAAGGGTTGAATGAGGGTCATTAATTGTACACAACCTTCCTTTTGTATTTTACAAAGATATTTATGTGACTCAAACTCGTAGCCTTTTAATTACAAATTGGAATAATTTTACGAGTTGTTTCAAGACTCGCCTTCAACTATTTGGACTCTGATCGTACCAAAAAGATACAATGTCTTGGAAATTTGTGTTAAAAAATTAATAATGCAATCAACAAAAAATGTGCTCAATAACATAACAAACATTTGAAAACAATAGAAATTTTAATTCATATTTAAAGATTTGAAACTGATATTTAAAATCTTCAAAAAAAATCTAGCTTAAGCCTTAATTAAGAGGTGAAACCAAGCTTCCAACGTTTGTGGCCAACAAAAACCGTCTAGGAGCTCCACCAACGTTGATTCTTCGAAAAGTCTTATGCTTAGGATCATACACAACACTTGCCCTCTCACCTGCCTCAATTACTATCTCACCATTCTTCAAAATTGCTAAAGGCCTCAAGAACATGTAGCAGTGATTCACAATTTCAGGCCTTCTGATTACAAATAATAAATTCCAAGACTCCTTAACACAATAGTCTTTCATGGACCAGATATCGACCCCGTCATTGCTCCTAAGATAAAACATTGACAAGTATCCAGCACCCAATGAGCCCACCTCCATGTGTGTATCTTCAGGATAGTTGGTGTCTGGTTTTGGAATCTCCTTGAACTCTTCTCTGTTCATGTCAAAAGAAACTACCAAGGAACTCACTCTTTGCCCCGTAACACGAGACGCTTTCCATATAAAATATTCATTGCGAAGCCATATAGCAGTTCTATAGCCAAGATGGAATGGGATGACTCCAATTTTCTTCCACTTGTTTGTGCTCAGAGAGTAGACTCTAGCTTCACATCGGTAAGATTCAATGTCGAGGAAAGGTTTGTCGTAGAGATAAACACACCTCACAATTTTGTAATCGTTCTCTGCCTGGTGAAAACCGAAGCCGATGGTGGTAAAACATGAACCCTCAGTGGCTGGCACGTCAAAGTATGGGGAAGGAAGCTTTCTGGAGACTCCTATGGAGGGATTATAGAGAAAGATATCTTCATCGCACAGCTGGTCCGATATGCAAAGCAAGCCGTTGCAAGAACCAGATAATTCCACTCTTTCCATGGATGAGGTGAAGGGTATGTGCAGCTTTCTGCACTTACTCCAATCTTCATCTTCAACAGAGAACAGCTTATGGTCAACCTTCAGAATAAGGTTAGGATCTCCCGAAATTGCTCTTTGGAGATGTTGCTTGACAAAAACTGGATTTTTAAGCAAAAGGCTCATGGACTTGGATACACATTTGAAACGTGCAATGGATTTTACAGGTAGTCTACTGAAAATGTCAGTAAGGATATCGCCTGGTAGAGTAGCTGAGATTTCAGGGTATGTGGAGATATTGCTGAGTTGAGAAGAGGCTACCATCTTTAGCTACTGGCATGGGAAATGCAAGCTCATAGTCTGCCAATAAGAGGGACGTGCACATTTATTGGAGTACAAGTCATTAGACTTTGCTGTAATAAATGATGGAAATCTGTGCAGATTGTGATCTTAATTCAGATTCTTGGGAAAATCTAAGAATGTCTGCAGCTCATCAATGTCTTATAAGATATAGTCGTTGTTAAGTGATAAAAAATACAGGGCAGATTTTTTCCCCCTTTATTTAGTACTAAAATCTGATTATAAGATTTTGTGTTTCCATAAATGACAATGCATAAACAAATAACAGATGAAGATAACAATTATGTTTGATATATACATAATATGTGCATCTCATCAAGTCCTCTCCTTTTGAACAATGCCAAAGTTCTAATTGCTTAACAGCTGATATTTAGCAAGCTTGTGTTTAACACACAGGCTGATGATAGTTTATTAACCTTAAAAGCAGTTCATCAATGTTCCTATCAGAAGTTCCGCCTTCACTGACTGCTTCTACGGCCAACACTCTCCATTTCTTAGCATTGTCTTTCAGCTCTCTCCCCTTTTGATCTCCTTCCATTACTTGTTTTATGCATCTCTCAATTTCTTCTTTCCTGAAAATTCCATTAGCTTCATCATCAGACTTCACTCTAAATCCCACCTTCCATACATCTTCAACAAGCTTAGCATTTGTGGGTTCGTCACTCCACACTGGCATTGCCACCATTGGTACTCCCAAGCTCAATGCCTCTATCGTCGAGTTCCAACCACAATGTGTAAGAAAACATCCCACAGCTTCATGAGATAGTATCTTGACTTGGTTACCCCAATTTACTATTAGTCCCTTGCCGGTCTCAGCCACCTCTTCTTTGAAAGTTTTTGGCAACTTTGCTTCCTCTAAAGGCCTGATTAACCACAAGAAGTGGAAATTGCTTTCCTTCAAGCCATAAGCAAGTTCCTCCAATTGCTTTTCACTTTGCTCCACCAGACTACCAAAGGCCACATACACAACTGACCCTATTGGCTTAGTATTAAGCCAATTGAAGGTCTTTGATTTATCTACTGTCCAGAAATCAAGACCGTAAGTTTCATCGTCTTGAATACTCTTATCCAGATAAAAAGACGGAACAGTGGGTCCAATAGTTAATACTGGGCAGTCCTGTGACATCAAATCCACCGCCTATAAGGACAAATATAGTTAGTTGGCGTAATCCTTTTTCAATATAACCCCAAGTCTGTAATGATGAGAAATCCTTGAAGCCTTTTTAATCGATTGTATGCAGAATTAATTTTCATATCTTAAGACATCCTTGAAAATCTCATGGTTAACATACCTGTTCCTCCAGCTTGTAGAATGTATTAATGAGGACGCAGTCAGCTTGATCCAAGTTGGAGAACTGATCCATAAGCATCCCAAAGTTAAGCGGGTATGACCCTGGGACGCCGATGACCATTGGCAAGTCACGATGCTCAAGCAACGGCAACCCAGGAATGGAGATCGGCGTTGAAGAAATTGGCAACTCCAACAATTTCCGATGAACTCTGAGATAGATGCACTCAACAGAACATGGTTGGGTGAAAAAACTCGCGACAAATAAGCCGAACTGTTTACCCACATCTAGAGCCCATGGCATGAAAGGCTCGTAGATTAAACACGTGATGGGGTTCAAAGAGTTCTCATATTTCCTGATGAGCCCAGCAAGTGATTGGGAGCCGACATCTCTTAGACTTGTGAAATAGGATTGATGGCTGTCAACTGAGTTAGATGATGCAAAAAGGTCATCATCGAAACCGTCTGATATTACATCAAGGTGTACAGTACCAATAGACGAGCCAAGCTTCATTGACTTGGACATGGCAAGAGTTGTTACAAGGGTGGCTTTGAGACCTTTGGAGACCAAACGCTTGGAGAATTGTAGCATCGGGTTGACGTGGCTTTGTGCTGGGAACGGGAGCACTAGAACATGCCCGCGGACCTTCTCTTCCATCTTTTCACTCTCTTTCTCTCGCAGCTTGAACCTCCTTGCAGGGTTAGAGGTTAAAGCATCACAACGAGGACTTCCTTGGTAAATTTAAGGACTTGCTCGGAAATTGTATGGAGACAATTTGTTCAATCAAGTGGGAAGATGATTGGGTTACTCAGACCTCAGATGGCGACGGCCTAATCAATGAGGTTTCAAAATTACAAAAGTTGATAACATGTCTACATTAGTTTTATTTTATCTATCCTCCAATATCCTATTTTCTTCTTCTTTATTTCTCTTCTTTTGTGTTCGTGTGGTTGTGAAAATTTTTTTTTTTTTAAGAAAGGAAAGGGCTGGAAAAAGCTTAGTTCGCAAAAGGATAATAGATTGACAGTCATCTTTGAGGTGTAAATGAAGCCTATGGGCGAAGTTGGTATTGGCATCATCGAC
>JANIHY010000208.1:7806314-7816856 GCA_027479065.1 Erythroxylum brevipes
TAAATCACTCAATTTTATTTTATTATAAACTTTTCTATTCCTCCCACACAACAAAATTTTAATATTATATCTATTTATGTTCTATTTCATTATAAATCACTCAATTTTATTTCATTCCATTTCATTAAAAAACTTACGTTCAATTAAATATAGTCTTAGAGGGAAAAAGATACGTGAAACGATAGTTTTAATATATAAAATTATAGGATCATTATTTATATGTAGGCCTAGCCCTAGGCAAAGGTAAGAAGGGCATTTGCCCGAGGCTCACTCTTAATCTACCCCTATTTTACTTTATTTTGTTATTTAAAATGACATACTTTTGACGTTCATAAAGGATAAAAAGAAATAAAATATATGCCCTTTTTTACTTTATCCAAGACATGTAAAACATTAATAAATATGCAGTACACTCCAACATATCAAGTGAGGCCCGACGGACAGAAATGCGTCAAATCGGCAAGACGATCTGCACAACGGTTACCTTCGCGGCAAATGTGTCGGATATCAACAATCCAACCCCTATTGAGGAGTTCCAAGCAATCAGTGACCAGAGTATGAAAAGGGTGTGAAGCACTAACTCTACATCTGAGAAACTGCACGACAACCATAGCATCAAGTTCTACAATCAAAAGTCTAGTGTTAGTCATTTTCGCCAAGAGCAACCCTTGGCGAAGTCCCCATAATTCTGCATCCAAGCTCCTTGACATGCCAATGTTTAGCAGAAAACCTGCCACCCACATGCCCGTGGAATCCCGAAGCAAGCCACCAATTGACGCATGGCCATCCGTAGGTCGTTTGGAGCCATCGGTAGAAGATCAATTGACCATAATAGTTCCTTGTTGGTTCTGAGCAAGGTGGAGTCACCAAACAATCAGTGGGCAAAGAGATGGTGGACTGCAGGATGTCATCTACTCGTTGGCGAATACCATTAAACAAGAAGTTGTTTCGGGCTTTTCAATCACTCCATAAGATAGTAGTAAACAAGGGGCCCAATAGAGAGTGAAGCGTACCTTATAAGTTTTGGAAGCTTGAGTGCGTAGCCACCCCTATGCCCTCTACTTCAGAAGTTCACAAAGAATACGTTGGAACCAAATTTGGTTCAACTCCACAATCATATAATGCCCCCATTTCACTCCATTTTGCTTTTTGGAATGTTGTAAAAACACTAATGAGATTGTTTAGCTAATTACACATGACAGAACTCACTTCTCCAAATGCCCTTTCCATTTCTTTTGGCCAGTAATATTTTTTGCATATTTCAAAAACACACAAAACCCATCTGGATACATGATCATCTCAGAATTAGTTTTTTTTTATATTTTGTTTTCTTAAATTATTAATGAAATCCACTTTTTATTATTGCCCTTTAATTCTCTTAATCTTTTTTAACTTAATACATATTTGAATGAATCAAAAATTTCTCAAATATGATTGGTAGTTTTAAATAGTTATTTTTTAATAGATATCATACATCTTCTTTAGTTATCTTTTTCTGTAAGATTTTTTTTAGAGAGATTATTTCTGTCAATACTTTCATAGAAATATTTGTTAAAAAGATTAAGGGATATAAATTATTGAGTTAAAATTTCACAATAACTCAAAATAAAAATTAATAACAATCAATATATCAGTATACAAGAATGAGTTAATCAATTATTGTTTAAAAAATCATATATGAATTATTCATCCTTTGAAATAAGATTTAAAGAAATGAATATTAAACACAATGCAATATCATATAATCAATTGAATCACCGTTTGGCAGGTTTATATGACTTTGTCAATTCAGATATAGATTGTTCACAAATCACATGAGTAACTTAGAACTTGGATACTGGTTTGGGTGAGCCCGCACTATTAGGTTTTGTCTCATTTGGTCACGTCGAGTTCTAGATTTAGCCACTCCCTCGTGGGGAGTCGAACCTGTGACCTCAGGGTTTTGTTAGGTGCAAGACCCACGCCTCACACCACTGAGCTACGTAGCTCAGTGGTGAAAGGCGTGACCCTTGAGGCAAATAAAACTTTTTGGTCAAGGATTCGAGTTGCAACCTCACCCTGGCAGACCAAAGGGCACAATACTTGATTGAGGGGGTAACGATCGAACAAGATCTCGGCCGGGGTCGAACAAGATCTCGCACCCACAACTCCACCTTGAGTTGGGTCCGTCTCAAACCAAATACTATCACTGTTGATAAACTGGAAAATATCAAATTAAGAAA
Organism: Erythroxylum brevipes; assembly: GCA_027479065.1. Lineage (NCBI taxonomy): Eukaryota > Viridiplantae > Streptophyta > Magnoliopsida > Malpighiales > Erythroxylaceae > Erythroxylum > Erythroxylum brevipes. Next base: position 7,808,537 of record JANIHY010000208.1, read on the forward strand.
TGATGTAGTTGTGAGGAGAACATATTATATTGTAAATAATAAACTTCGGTTTCTGTGTTTCGGTTTCTCTCCTGTATAAGGATTGTACAGTGTAACTTTTTATTGCTTTGAGTAATTTATTTTCTTTAAAAAAAAATTTAAAAAAACTTCGGTTTCCTTGCCAATTGCGAGCACTTCACATTTAAGGACGGGCTTTTTCCTTTTCTGGTGTAGATTTAACAACTGGTTTTGAATAATATGAGTTAAGAGATTTAAAAAAACCTCATTTATTGCAGGATAGGCAATACTAGGTAAGTTGAGAGATTCATTAACACAGGTTTCTAGTTTATCAGCCTTGAAAGCAATTCATCAATGTTCCTGTCAGAACTTCCACCTTCACTGACTGCTTCTATAGCCAACTCTCTCCATTTCTTAGCATTGTCTTTCATCTCTCTCCCCTTTTGGTCTCCTGCCATTACTTGCTTTATGCATCTCTCGATTTCTTCTTTCTTGACAATTCCATTAGCATCATCCTCATCAACCTTCACTCTAATTCCCACCTTCCATACGTCTTCAACAAGCTTAGCATTTGTGGGTTCGTCACTCCACACTGGCATTGCCACCATTGGCACTCCCAAGCTCAATGCCTCTATAGTCGAGTTCCAACCACAATGTGTCAGAAAACATCCCACGGCTTCATGTGATAGTATCTTCACTTGATTACCCCAATTCACTATTAGTCCCCTACTGGTTTCAGCCACCTCTTCTTTGAAAGCTTTTGGTAACTTTGCCTCCTCTAAAGGCCTAATCAACCACAAGAAGTAGAAATTGCTTTCCTTCAAGCCATAAGCAAGTTCCTCCAATTGCTTTTCACTTAGTTCCACCAGGCTACCAAAGGCCACGTACACAACTGACCCTATTGGCTTAGCATTAAGCCAATTGAAGGTCTTTGATTTATCTACTGTCCAGAAATCAAGACCATAAGTTTCATCATCTACAATGCTCTTGTCTAAATAAAAAGATGGAACTGTTGGTCCAATAGTTAATAGAGGGCAGTCCTGTGACATCATATCCACCACCTATAGGAACAAATGTAGTTAGCTGACAAGCAGTGGTTCACAGAGTGATCCTTTTCAATATAAACTCTAACCTCCAGTGATGTGTCCATGATTAATCAGATTCTGTGTTTAAACTTAATCTATTTAATCCATTTCAGAATAACAGAAAGTCTCTATTGTAGTCCTGTATCGAATTTGTGGAATATATAAAACATCAATGAACTTTCCATATCCATGGAACACTAACATCAGTAGTTGAAAGCAGGCATTTTATATGGAAATTCTAAGTGAGACTTGGGACATGTTGATCCAGTTTTTGCTTGATGTCTAAATTTATGGGTAATTTGCTGATCGTGCGTGCTAACTAATTCCTTTTGCAGGAAATCATACATGACATTCTTGAAGATATCATCCTTGACATACCTGATCCTCCAGCTTGTAGAATGTGTTGAAAAGGACAAAGTCAGCTTGGTCCAAGTTAGAGAACTGTTCCAAATACATCTCCCAGTTAAGCGGGTATGATCCTGGGAGGCCGATGACCATTGGCATGTCGCGAAGCTCAAACAGTGGCAACCCTGGAATCGAAATCGGTGTCGAAGAAATGGGCAACTCCAACAATTTCCGATGAACTCTGTAGTAAATGTACTCAACAGAACATGGTTGAGTGAAAAATGTGGCGACAAATAAGCCGAACTGTTTACCCACATCTAGAGCCCATGGCATGAAAGGCTCGTAGATTAAACATGTGATAGGGTTCAAAGAGTTCTCATATTTCCTGATGAGCCCAGCAAGTGTTTCGGAGCCTACATCTCTTAGACTTGTGAAGTAGGATTGACGGCTGTCAACTGAGTTAGATGATGCAAAAAGTTCTTCATCGAAGCCGTCTGATATTACATCAAGGTGCACAGTACCAATAGACGAGCCAAGGTTCATTGACTTGGACATGGCAAGAGTTGTTACGAGGGTGGCTTTGAAACCTTTGGAGACCAAACGCTTGGAGAATTGTAGCATCGGGTTGACATGGCTTTGTGCTGGGAACGGGAGCACTAGAACATGCCCGTGGACCTTCTCTTCCATCTTTTCACTCTCTTTCTCTCACAGCTTGAACCTCCTTGCGGGGTTAGAGATTAAAGCATCACAACGAGGACTTCCTCGGTATATTTAAGGACTTGCTTGGAAATTTTATGGAGACAACTTGTTCGATCAAGTGGGAAAATGATTCGGTTACTCAGACGGCAATGGTTTGACTCGAGCTCATTTGCCAAGTTGTCTATTCAAATTCCGATGAACTCTTATAATAAATATAATCAAGTTTAACAAATGCCGATGGACTCTTATAATAAACATACTAAACTGCACATGATTGAGTGAAGAAAACAACAGCAGGTAACCTAAAAATTGATTAGATAAAACAAATTCCGACGAACTCTTATTAACCCTCCTATCTAAAACAAGTAGTATCATTTTAGAGGAATGCACACTTATTAAGAAAGCTAGTGAAATGTTTGATATACTCTTATTAATTGTTTGTTGAATTACCTTGAAAATGTAATTTGTATAATTACGATGTTAGAAAAATTAAAGGGTAATTTTAAAAATAAAATTATAAATGGTTCTGCCGGATTTTGGCTGAACTGTACATTGTCGTTTGGATCCATTAGTTGGTTGTTTTCTGTATTGACTTCGATGTGAAAATCTCTGCAAAACAAAGAAGGCATGTCGGGGCTTGTGTCCCGATTAGCCCATTCGACGGTCAAGTTAGCCTTTTAGTGAAGGTGAGATTGCCGCAAGCAAGAAAAACTAGGGTTATGATTATGCGTACCTTCATCATGATGAAATCATACCTTATATAGGGGATGAATGCTAGGGTTAAGTCTTTACGTAGACTTCTACCTCTGCATGGAAGGTTTTCTTGCGCTAACGGGCTGTGGAGAGCGTGGATCGGGCTTGGGCTTGACATAGTAATTAGGTAGGAGATTGATCTTTGAAGAGTGGACCGATCGGCCCACGGGTCGTTTTGACTGGGTCCGGGCCCAACACGGCCGACCCGACCAATATATATATGTGTGTGTGTGTGTGAAATATATAAAGATAATATTTGAAATTAAAATTTTCTTAATTATAAAAAATATGTGAAGATAATATTAAATGTGTATGATTTAAAAGATATAATTAGTAAACATCTCTGGTTAAGTTTCATTCATACGCTTGATGAAATTTGGCATATCTTAACGAAATTGGTTTGATATTTGGGGGCTTTTTATCAATCCAATTTATTTTGTTTTTTCATTGAGGTTGATTTTTGTTTGTAAGTCTTTATTCTATATTTTATTAAACTTTCATTTTTTAGTTGTTTCATAACTCCTTATTTACGTGGGAAACGTATTCGCTTTCCAATGATAAGTAAGTAAAGTATTTTTAGTCTTTTCATCGTCATCATCACCCAGTTTGAAATTTCGCAACGAAACAGAATTTGGGAAGATCCGATAATACGCAACCTTATTCCTACATAATAAAAAGGTTATTTTCGGTAGACCCGCATGTAAATAAGACAATATAAGAATGATATGGTATACAGAAACAATAAAAAAGAAAAAAAGATGGCGAATACCTGAAGGATGATAAATCTGCGAGAATCTAGTATTATATAAAGTTCATCCCTCTTTGTCCCTCACTAAGTATAGATTCTAAATATGTGAAATAAGAAAAGTATTTAAGTGTTACAAATATGGATTAAAAAAGACATATATTTGAATATTTATTTTCTTTTTTTTTTTCATAAATGGGAGTTAACAATTACATAATAAAGCGGGGAAAGCTAACCCCAACGATATACTCGAGGAGGATCGAAAGGCACCCGTGGGGTGCAGTGACAAAAGTGGTAATGCCAAGAGGAAAAGAAACAGCGAAGTTTGCAAACCAGTCGGCACTCCGATTGGCTTTCCTGTATATGTGGCGAGGGAGGACCGTCCAATTACGGGTGATAATTGCGTGAATGCCAAGGAGGAGGGGATTGGCCGAGGTAGCACGGGAGGCTGGGTCAGAAATAGAACTCAATGAGGCCTGAGAGTCGATTTCCAGGATCACACGGCGGTATCCAAGGTCCCAAGCAAGGTGTAGGCCAGTGAAGACTCCCCATAGCTCAGCGGTAAAGGAGGAGCACCATCCCAGGTTGTGGACAAAGCCACCAAGCCAGTCACCAGTGGGGCCACAGAGGAGGCCGCCGGCGGAGGCCACGTGGGGGTTGGTCTTGCTCATTCCGTCTGTGTTCAGCATCACCCATCCCTGAGGCGGAGAAGTCCAGCCAATGTACTGTTCCTGTTGGGGCCGTCAACCGGGGATGAGGCGCTCGTGCCTGACCGCAACTAGAGTAATCTGCTTGACATATTGGAGGATGTAGTGGATCGGGGAAGTGGGCCATGAGAACTGAGTGTCAAAAAGAGCTCGATTTCGCCAAGACCATAAAAACCAGCAAGCAGTCCCAAAGACGGTGGACCAGTCGAAACCGCATATTTGCTAATGGCATTGAAGATTAAGGGAGAGCCAAGCAGGGGCAGGGGCGGTGAAGAACGCCGGATGAAGTGCTTGTCGGGGGAAGGCGAGCCACATGCTCCGAGCGCGGGGGCAATCTCGCATGACATGCAGGGAGGTTTCTTTAGTTGGGCAGTGAGGACAATCCGCCTCCGGAGTGAGGTGGCGACGACGCCGTTGTTGGTTGGTGAGGAGCCGATCACGGGCTAGGAGCGAATACGGGAGGGGCCTGGCCATCGCCAAATCGGGAGCCAGCTGCCACTGTGCTCGGAGGAGGCTTGCTCCAGTAGCAGGGAATAAGCCTCGGCGGTAGAGAAGTGACCCAGCCCCGAGCTGTCCCATGTCAGTTGATCGGGGCCCGAGTGTCTCTGAGGCGGGAGAATACCTACAATCAATATACAAATGGTGTGAGGGAGCATGTATTGAAAGTCCTGCCATAACTAGTTACCTGCATGATCAACATAACGTTGAACCCAGCTAGCATGCTCCGAGAGGGGAACGGGGCCAATGGCGTGTGGGAGAAGGGGCCCGAGGTCCTCGACCTAGGGATCCAACCAAAATCGGGCATGGGAGCCGTCATGGATTAACCATTTTGTGCCGCGAATGACGGAGGGCCAAACAGCCCGAATGCTTCGTCAGGTCATGGATCCGTCAGAAGCCGGAAGGGAGGAGGGTGGGTTGTGCGCATCGAACTTGTATTTAGCGGTCATAACTTGAACGCATAAAGCATGTGGCTTAGAGAGAAGGGCCCACCCAAACTTAATTAACAGCGCGTCATTCTATTCCCGAATGCGCCTAATGCCCAAACCCCCCAGCTCTCGTGGTTTACACACTTGGTCCCATGGAACCAGATGAGGGCGACGAGCTCCCGGGGACGATCCCCAGAGGAAATTGCGAATCAGCTGTTCAAGGTCGTCACATAGTCGACGGGGGAGGCGAACAGTCTGAATAGTGTAGGTGGGGAGAGTGGCGAGAATGGATTTAATGAGAGTAATCCGACCAGCGAAGGAGAGGAAATGGGCCGACCAGCCTGAGAGGCGCTGTTGGACCTTATCCAGAAGATGTTGGTAAGTGGAATGTAGAACCCGAGTATGGAGCAAGGGAACGCCTAGGTAACGCCCCAAGTCCTTCGTCAGAGGAAAACCCAGCGCTCGACTCAAAGGGCGGGCCTAGGAGAAAGGAATATTGCGGGAGAAGTAGCAACGAGATTTGACACCGCTAATTTTGTGGCCAGAAGCACTACAGAAAGGATATCTCGAATGACCTGAACCTGAGAGGCTTCGGCAAAAAGCATGAGGTCGTTAGCAAAAAACAAATGAGAGATGTGGGGGTCAGATCTGCTCAACCGGATAGGCCGCCAGCGGCCCTGAGTGACAGAGGAAGTGAAAAGGTGGCTCAGGCATTCCATGCAGAGGATAAAGAGATACGGAGAGAGGGGGTCGCCTTGGCGAATGCCCCTAGAGGGGAGAAATGGGTCACTGAGTTCGCCCTCCCAATTAACTTGTATGGAGACCGAGGAAACACATTTCATAATAAGGGAGATGTAAGAACCAGGGAGGCCAATGTCAATCAGCGTGTCATAAATAAAGTCCCAAGAGAGGCGATCATACGCTTTTTCGAGATCGACCTTGATAGCTAGAAAGCCCCTCTTCCCCTTTTTCCGGCGCATCGTATGCATGATCTCCTGGGCTAGGATGATGTTATCAGTGATGGAGCGGCCCGGGACAAAACTGCATTGAGTTAGGCTAACCAGGTGATCGAGAAAAGGTTTCAATCGGGTGATGAGGAGTTTGGTGAGGCCTTTGTAGATCACCGAGCACAAAGCGATGGGACGGAACTTAGTGATCGACGTGGGTGCGGGTTATTTGGGAATCAAAACCAGGATAGTGCGGTTCAAGTCCTTGTCCCAAATTTCGTGACGGAAAATTTGTTGGAAGGAGTGAACAAGGGAGGGTCCTAGGGTATCCCATTGGGATTGGAAGAAGAGAGCAGTAAAGCCGTCCACCCCGGGGGCTTTATTAGGAGCCATGGAGAAGAAGGCCTGGCGGACCTCTTCGGGAAGTATAGGATTGGTGAGGTCTAGCGAAGCGCGAGGTGGGAGGGGGGGAAACCTCCACGGAGGGGTGGAGGAGGGACGGAGGGAGACTTTATAGAGTAAAGGGTGGCGAAGTTGTCTTTGGGCAGCTCACGGATGGCCGCTGAGCCGGAGCTCAGAGTCCCGGAAGGATCCGTTAAAGAGTCAAAGTGAAGCTTGCGACGTTTGGCGGTAGCGATGGCATGAAAGAATTTGGTGTTCCTATCGCCGTGAGTGAGCCATTGGCTACGGGATTGTTGGTGCCAGTATAACTCCTTCTGTAGGAGGACCTGGTCCAGGTCCCTTTGCAAGCGGGCTTCCAACGCATGCAAGGAATCCGTAGGGCAAGAAGCTAAAGCGTGCTGGATTCCCGAGAGCCGGGCAAGGAGCCGCTTTTTGTGCCAGAAGATATTGCCAAAGGTAGAAGAATTCCAATGCAGTAATTGGTCACCCAGCTGTCGGAGAGCCATACTCAAAGGTTGGCAATGAGGGTGCCAGTGGGCTGTAACAAGGCGTGTGAAGTCGTTATGAGTCAACCAGGCAGATTGGAACCGGAAGGGTCGGACCGAAAGAAGATGCCTAGCTGGAGGAAGGAAAGTAATTAAAAGAGGACTATGATCCGATTTAATGAACGGGAGGTGAGTCACTTTAGTGGACGGAAAGGAATGGAGCCACGCAGAGGTGCAAAAAGCGCGATCGAGGCGAGCTTGGAGAGGGCCTCGGCGCCAAGTAAAACTAGGACCAGTAAAGCTAGGGTCCTGAAGAAGACAGCACTGAATACAATCCCTGAAGTGTTTGTTAATAGACTGAGGGGTACGAGAGCCCCCTCGTCGGTCAGTCCACTCTAACGTAGCGTTGAAGTCATCTCCAAGCAGCCAAGGTAAAGTAGTGACACTGGCAATGTTCTGAAGCTGCTGCTAAAGGATAGGTTTGAGTGAATAAGTGGGGCTGGCATAGATAGCGATGAAATTAAAAGTCTGTTGATTCCGCTCGATGCGTAAATGGATGAATTGCCTATGCGCAAGGAGAACATGAACAGGAGGTCAGAATGCCATAGAATCCAAATGCCACCGGAGAAGCCATTGGCTTCCACCCGGTAGGAATTAGGAAACAGAAGAGACCGGATAACCGTATTCGCTCGATTGCCACTGATTCTCAGCTCCACAATCACCACGAGCTGAGGTTTATGCATGAAAATTAAAGTGTTAAGAAGGGGTTGGAAGGTCTTCCCGCCAGCCTCCTAACAATTCCAAAGGAAGAACATCATAATCAAAACGAAGAAGAAGGCCAAGACCTAGTCTTGAGGGGTGGCAGCTGAGGGAGACAAAGCAGCCGTAGCTGACAGAGGAGGATGAGAGACCTGCAGCGTAGAAATGCTAATGTCCATGGCTTCTGGAGTCGAATGAAGGTTGGGAACCGGGTCAGGAGGCTTGGACGGTAGGGGAGGAGTAAGGGGGATAGCGGAAGAAGGGGGGGCGAACACTGGGGTCATGTCTTCTTCCACGGAAACCGCACCGGACGTGGATTGCATAGCATGAAAAAAAGATTGGTCATGAATGAGGATGTCTGTGTGAGTGGGAAGAGAGACCGCGTGATGGTGGGGAGCCGGGGGAGCGAGTTGGGGCACAGGAGGACTGGGGCCTGGACCGGGAGGAGCGGGGCATGGGCGGGCTGTTGG
>JANIHY010000208.1:7823765-7843915 GCA_027479065.1 Erythroxylum brevipes
ATATGGTTAATAATAATAATAATAATAATAATAATAATAATAACAATAATAATAATAATAATAATAACAGCAACAACAACAGCAGTAACAACAATAGCAGCAACAACAGCAGCAGCAACAACAATAACAACAGCAACAACAACAACAACAACAACAACAATAATAATAATAATAATGTTGGACCCCGATCCTTGATTGAAATGTAAAATTATAAAAAGACAATTAAAGGAGAATTTTGGGGTGAATTATGCATGTACAAAGGAAAGAAAAAAGCAAGAATTGAAATGATTGTGTTATAGATGTTATTGTGCTTTAAGGCAATTAATGAGGAAAAAAATTGATTTGTTTTGATGACTTTGAGATTTGAGTAGATTTGTATAGTTTATGAAAGTTAAAGTAAATGAGTTGATTGAAATGGAAGTTGAAAATCAAGAAATAAAAAATGAAAGTGTGAGAATTTGGAGAATTATGCAAGTTTGACTTTGTGAGATGAATAGTAATAGAAAATTGACTTTTTGGTCTGAAATCTTTGTGAATTTTTCTGGATTGATCTAGAGAGATTTTGATAAAAGGATCTTCATAAAACTTGTAGCTTTTGTTGAGAGCTTTCTATCGCCTTAAAATATGACATTTTTCGATATCGGGATTGGCAGTTATGATCTCTCAAAGTTAAGGTAATTTTGCTTTGTTTTTAAAAATGCTATTAAAGGTAAGTTTGTGTGTACTATATTTTGAGGCCAATTTTGTACTGATGTGGTTTGAATGAAACAAAGTGGTCTACATGAAATTTGTATCTTGTATTTCAATCTTTCCAACACTATAAAGTATACAATTTTTTGATGTGAGAATTGAAAGATGTGAATGTTGGAAGTTTGGATATTGTTTAGGTAATTTTTAACAGGGCTGAAACTTTGATTGCAAAATTGACCTAGTTAGAGGTTGAAATTGACTTTAAGTGCTTCATGAAAGTTTTAGATTATGTTTTTATCTTTACATTGATATAAATTATGAAATTTTTGGACCATGGAATAGGAAGTTATGAATTTTATAAGTTTCTGCTACTGTTTGGCATGATTATTAGTGGACAGAAACTTTGATTGGAAATTTGACTCCCTTAGAGACCAAATTGATTTTTTTGTCCTCTATGAACGTTGTAGATTGCTTTTTTATCTTTTCATTGATGTAAAATGTGACATGTTTGGACCTTGGAGTTGAAAGATAGAAATTTTAGAAGTTTCTGTTACTGTTTAGGTTGGCAAGTAAGAACATAAACTTTGATTGCATTTTTGACCCCTTGAAAGACGGAATTAGTTTTTTAGTTCTTCATGGAAGTAACACATACTTAATGTATGCATTCTTTGAGAGATCTATTGAGTGTTGAGATATATCCTAGTGAATCCAAATACATAGGACAGTAGATGCTATACTAAGGTCTTTATGTCAAGGCTCTTGACCAAAAGTTGCTTATCCTCATACAACATGATCAAGTGACTTGAAGTGAGCAATTTACCATCCTCATGCAGTAATAGGAAGATAACTTGCTCCCCTCAACTACATAGTACAGGCATCCTTTGACTTTATTTTTCAAGAAGCCGGAAGAGGTTATAACCTCACCAAATGTAAGGTATCACTTTTAGGAGGTTTATTGTAAACCATATATTGATATGCATAACTCGCAAACCATTGTCAGTACTGTTTGGATCCTGGGACCCTCAGATTGTGTCGTATAGACCACTTCATAAAGTTTTTTGCTCAGGAAGGTGGTTTTGATAGCTTTCTGATGTAACTCTATATCATCATAAGCTACAATTGCTTTTATCACTCAAAATGTATCCTACGAGGATACGAGAGAAAAGGTAACACAAAGTTAGCCTCTTTCCCTAAGTGAACCTTTATGCAATTGAGCAAGCCACTAAACCATTGAACTTTATCCTGAAATCCTTTAGGTCTCAAACTTTATTTACAACTGACGAGCTTGCAGTTCCTGATGCAAATCAACTAGCTCCTAGACCTTACTATGCTTCATGGATTGCATCTCGTCATTCATCGCATCCCACCACACATCCGCATTGGGTCCAGAAATAATTTTTGTAAAAGTAATTGGATTCGTAATATGTTTAATAACATGGTCCAGTATAACTGACAGACTATGTTGTCAGATGGGATAGTAGGTCGTCTCACTCCAGTGGATTTACTTAACCTTATTAGATCTTGTACCCTCAGGAATTCCTCTATGCGCACAGATATGGGTTCCTGCTCCTGTACAGGTACGGTATAAAAATCTAGATCCACCGGATCTAGCTGTATGAGCAGCGGGTACAAGATAACTGTAGTATTTGCCCTACTATCATCCTAAAGGTCAAAAGACCTACCTTCATTATAGACATGGTATTCCAGAAACTTGACTGCTTGTAATTCCACTATTCTGGTCCCTCCTTATCTACAGTAAAATTTGTAGCCCTAAAGTGGTTGAGATATTTTACTAAATAGCAATGAAGAGAACGAGTGTGCAACATTTCTTTATAATGATTATCCTACTGAGCATCCTACTGAGGTAGGGCAGCCCTTTACACGATTGTGCGCAAGGCTGAGTTCTTCAACTTCTAGATAAGTAGATTAGTTCTGCTCTGCATTGACTTCTTTAAATCCTTTAGGGTAGAGCTATGCCTTTCGACAACTCACCATTTTGGTTAGAACTACTTAGTATAGTGAACTAAGTCACTATTCCAACTGACTCTATATATCTGGCAAACGGACCTTTTAAAATCCTAAAACATCATGTTTAACATGATATTCTCCTCTTTGGTCAAATCTGACTATCTTGATGAATTTTCCCAACTAGTTCTCAACCTTCAGACTTTAAGCAAGAACAGATGACTTTGATATGAAAAATCATTAAGAAATGTCAGAATACTTTTATAATTGCATAATGCAATTATATAAGGTCTATCGAAATCTTTATGTATCAGACTCAACAAGTTAGAAGTATGAGTTGACCCCATTGTCCTTGTTAGTCAACTTACCCCCGTGATTGTCAGTACATGCTCCAGATCATCTTAATCTAGAATTGAGAAATGCTTTCCTTGATCAATCTCTCAATCCTAGCTCTGGAAATGTGGCTTAAACTTTTATGTCACACCATGTATGACTTTTCATTTATCAAGTTCTTCATACCTTATTTAGCATGATACGAAGAAGTATATATCTAATTCAGGATAAGACACATTCTATCCAAACCATATGACAAGAAAGTTGTATCTTTATGTTTTGCATTAAACCACAACTGTATAACAGAAGTACTAAATATAAAACGTCAACCTTCAGTGTCCTTAATTGATCAAAAGATCACATATAAAACATGTCGTGTCTACCCAAATGAACCTTACTATAAAGTTCAGTACATACACCCCTATAGATATCACTTCCACATCTTTATTGCTGTGAACTATCAGTTCCTCCTTCCCTTTATTTGGCTTCATCCTGGATATGAACTACTGCATTGTAGAAGTACCTTTGATCAAATGTTCCATTAAATAATCACTTATACTTAATGCGACTATCGCAAATTGATTCATAATTGATAAACCAAAGAGTAACTTGATGGTCTCAGTCTTCCCTTTAAACCTCATACTACTGGTTTTTTTATGTCCAAAAGACCTCTACCAAAACTGGTTTGACCAGCTTCAGCATGTGAAGAAGATTTGAACTTTCTACCTTTGAATCTAATGTGCTTTATCTTTGTCTTCCCTTAAGTTGCTTCCAAGACTGTAAGAGTAACAGCTTGAGTTTCTCCACCTCAGCAACACAATGGGATATCAAAGCATTGAAGCCTTAATATCTTCACCTACTGTGAAAATAAATTATTCTAGATATGTACTCCATTACTCCCATTTTCCTCTGTATATTTCATGGAGAATAATACTTTCATTAAGGCACTTGTCTCAAGATCAGATAAGAATGTGTACCTTTGGGAGACATTATCAAGAAACTCCTTCGCTGTGTCTGTGTTCGGAAGTTCACTTTGCAGATGGTTAGGTATGGATTCTTAATGGTCATCATATATAATCTGTTAGACTGATCCTAGGCTTTATAGGTTGCTTTATGAGTTGTTGAGCTCATGGATGTATTTGGAGATGGCTTACCCGTCCATATGGCCATTTCAACTGCAGCTATCTCCATAACCTTCAAAACACCCTCCGTCTAATTCTCCGTCTAATTCTCTATATTGAAACCAGCAAGGGTTTCAATGACGACACTGATTTAGTTGACTGAAAAAGGTGACTTCAAGATGATGAACTTTAAATCAGCACAAATGTAGGACAATAGCGATACTAAAGCCATTGATAGTATCTTTCCCGAAAATCTGATCACACTTATTATGAAACACCTTTGGTCTGAATACATAATATATGCAATTAGACTTCCACACATAAAAGCGATCGGAGTATAAACTATCAACTCTCATGACACTACCACCTTTGGGTGAATAGACCACTTGAGCAACAACCTCCCTCCATCTAATGTCTTTATGTACATCTCAAAATTTTATGTAAGGCCAACACCTTTGGCCAGAATAACCAAACATAAAATCAGAGACATCCCCCAACATGCAAGCAAAACAATTCAGAATATTGACTTGAAAGGTCACTTTGGTGACTACATTCTCATCAGCATCCAAAAAGTTCGTAAACACAAGGAATATATCTTTATATCATCCTCACATCCTTTATGGGTATACTGTATTTGACAATGTAATCTCAATAAATGTAAAAATTCGAATGCACAATCTCATTGTCACACACACATGCTGAAAACATTCTCCAAAAACCTCATTCGAGACTTTCGTAAACAAAAATCTCAGTAGAGTGATTATCGTGCGTCACCGGATACTGAACCGATCTCTTGAGATACGACAATCTCGTGTATCTCCCTTATGGCAAGTTCATTGCAAGAAAATTCACTCAAAATGGCTTCAGAATATCTCAATAACTATTTTTGATTGATTATCATGCAATCTCGAACATTGAAAATGAGACCCGAATACAAAGTCCGAAGCATGAAAATTCAATCGAAATCTGATTCAGAATACCTTACTTCCTTTTTCTAGAGTTAAACTTTAATTTATCACAAATGTAATAAATCTAGAAAAATAGAAAAAGGTTACATTATAAATTTTTCGGACCCGGAAACTGACCCAAAACATCTCGGGGTAGCTTTACGGGAAATCTAAAATTTTTGGGGTTTTTTCTTTTTTTTTGAAATTACTGTGCCGGAGCCAGATGCGTCAGACAAACGTCTGGCGTGTGCTATGCACGCGCCTCCACGCGCAGACGTGAGGGCACTGTGCGGCGCGTGCACGTGTCCAGCATCCGCCATGCCACATGTCCATCAAGTGGACGGCCCGGATGGGAGCGTGTTACAAACGCGCCCGCTGTTCCATGAGGGTCGGTGCGCACGCACGACACGCGTCGCTCGCCGATTGGAGCGATGTGGCGAGCCCGGATTGACACGTACGTCGCACGCGCGGTCTGTACAGGTGCTTCCTCACGCCCTTCAGCAACGTCGGGGTCTTCCACGACTCCGACGTCGGATGCCATTTTCGACATCCCCGGAGTCCGTTTTTCGCTCCGTTCGACCCGTTTTTTGTAGCTAACCTTATGTAAACCACTTTTACATAATTATATACGTAAAAAAACTGAAAAACGAATCAAAAACTAAGGAAAATCAAATGAGATAAAAAACCGAAAAACCTTCGTTTCCAGCAATCCAATCACTTAACCGCTTTGATACCACATGTTAGTACGTAGTGGGAGCTTTACTACGTACCCCGGATCTACATGAAAGGATAAAAACCAAAAGTAATGCGGAATACCTGGATTTCGGTTCCATCTCTAATTCCGATGTCGATTTTGAGCTTCAAACAACTCCGAATCTCTCGAGGCCTTTAGTGGAAAGTGATTACCGACTCACGGGCTAGGTCTTTCTACAGTTTCCTCAAATCACAAGCTTCCTTAATGGATTAGGATCCTTATGCTCGTGAATGAACTCTTCTTGAGTAACTGCAGGAGACATTACCTTTATATAGCTTCCATATCGGACTTCTCCATCACAAAACCAATATGGACCCGGTCCACACTAATCGAGACTCATTTTTTTACCCGGACTTCGACCCATTAATCTAGATCATTTATTGGGCCACTTTATTATCTTTATCAAGATCAAATGACGTAACTTAACCGGTAATTTATTTAAAAACTAATATTGCAATTAATGTTAGTCTAACTTTATGAGACATGGACAAAATGTCTTACAGTCGAATATGTAAGGAAGTTGTTTTTTTGTTCTTTCTCAAGTGTTCTCATTTATGTTTGAATTTTGTTTAACCAATTGAGTTGCTTACTTAGTGTTCTTTCATTATAAAATTGTTGAGAAATTTCTCTATTGAGGTTAGTACGAAGCAGTCGTATTATTGGGTATGAAATTCTTTCATAGGTAATAAAGACGACGGATAGTGTCAAAAGTTGAGTGGTGTTGGTTCAGTAAAACCTTGTATAAAACTATTGTCGTTAATGAAAGAATTAAACTGAGTGAGGGCTTACAAATGTAAGAAGTGTGCCGAATTGTATTAACAAATCTCGATTTTGTTCATCATCGGTGCTTTTAATTTTTCTGATTTTTGTGTTCGTAAAAAATGAATCAAAAAGTTCTCTAAACAATCACCTATTCGATTTTTTTTTCAAAACGTATACACTGGAAAGGGACCTAAATACAACGATGAAAACTTATAAGAGGCATGTGAAATGACACCGTCTTGACGATAAGGTTGAAGCTTCATGGGCATTAAATCACCCACATAGAATTTTCTTTTAGTTTGGTGTTTATCTGCAGATTGTTTCATTCTATTCTAATCTTTACGCATGTGAAATTAAATGATTTTTAATCTCATCTCCAAATCCTACATTGTCTGATCAACCACTAGCACCTTGGAGTCACCTGTAAGTCGAGGAACATGTATAAGAGGAGAATATTCTTAAATAGTTTCAAGGAGTACGCCTGATAGTGGAATCATGAGTGATGTTATATCATCATTCAACCAAAGATTACCAACAATGCTAAGAATACGGGCAATTGATCCCGATGCATCATAAATATGTCTCCATGATCTTATTTAAAACCTCTAGCTGTCTAATTGTTAGAGAATATATAAAACTAATTGATTTTAGGATGGAACTTTACTTAGACTTATATGTGGTCTAACTTTTCTTCTTATGCGGACTTATAGGTTCATTATAAATTCTAACATGGTATCAGAGTCTCTATGACCAAACAGTCATGAGTTCGAATCCTATCACCCACCTATTCTAATTAAATTAAGCATAAGGTAAAGTAGGAATGTGCAAGTTTCAAGTCCAAAGGGCTTTCACTTGAGAGGATGTGTTAGAGAATATATAAAACCAATTAAGTTGCCCTCGCATAACAACTTATGCTATTGTGGTGAAATGGTCACTTAACACTAATTAAGGATGATAGGCAGTAGAATGATGCAAGGGAATAGTTTCAAGTTTAAAGAATTCAGTCCAAAACAAGCATTTGTAAAAACTGGACCACATCACTCACTAGACCCACAACTTAAAAATAATCAACACAGAATCAAGAAACTTTAGCTATTGTTTAAGGATTAATGATAGGAATGGAATATGTGTATATATATATATAGTACCATCTAATTTTTTATAAACCCTCTACAAAATTCAAGCTGACATCAGTCCCTCAACTCTTTTGAATTTGCTGCAACAAGTTATTAGGGAAACTAGAAACAACCATGGTAATAGTTCACTGTTACTCGAGATCAAGCATCTGCTACTCTATTATCCAATGCTTTTTGGTAACTACTTTCAAAGTTTGGGTAAACACATCTATTGAAATTATATTGTAATATTATGATAAAGTAAGTAACCTAAGCTTCTATGATCAGTCTGAACTATAAAATATATGTCAGTCATATAGTGAGACCATTGTCTTACAGCCATAACCGAAGCTAGACACTCCCTTTCGTAAGTTGATAGATGAGTGTATTTGAAAGTTAATGCTTCACTCACGTAGGTAAGAGGATGACCCTTTTGCATTAGAACTACGCCATAAATACCCTACTTGTCTAGTAGTAAAAGCAATGCTGTTAATACTGTATTAAACCTAGTACCAATTTTGGTTCTGCTACAATATAATACTGATATCAGTTAATACTAAATATCACTTTAGATCATTTTTTTAAATTATTAAAAGTCTCTCAATTTTATAAAATTATAAAAATAGCTCCTCAATATATTTTATTAAATGTTTATTTAAAGTTTAAGTCCCTTTATGTATAAAGTGAAATAAGTCTTGTATTATAGAAAATGAAAAGCATCAATATACATATAAAACTTTGCAACCATGCTCTTCCTATTAGAAACAAAACTTCTTAGACTCAAGTTCTTGAATTGTGGAGTAAGTTTTAATTTTGAGTAATTCAAAGTTGAAGTTAAGCTGATGAACACGTGATTCAGTACTTAATCAGCTTAACTTTAGCTGATAAAAACATGATTGTGATTCAGCTCATATGCTTTATTTGAAGTTACAAAAAGTAGCAAAACATGTGGAAGATTCATGACCATAAAGTACTCGTGAACCAAAACTCACGGGACACGTAAAAAGTATAAATCAAAGAAGAAAAAGTGTGTAAATTCAACGGATAGAACAGAGAACATTTCATAGATAGGTCTACTCCAAAACATGAGCTCAGGGGAACGATGCTAAAATGGTGTCCAGCTAACTGATGAACCTGTCATTTCTTCTATAGAATTAGGGTTTTAAAACCGAAATACCAAATGATGATGGATCTTTTTGGCCTAAAAGGTGGTGGCAAGTGGCAATTTGGGCACCTATCCCATTCATATGCAACTTGTAATATGATGAAATGGTTTGTCAAGAAAGTCCCTTTCCCATCTCGTGGGTGGGAGGGCTCGACCTTGTTTTTTCATTTTTAATCAGTTTGATGGAATATTACGGAGGACCATACACGTGTATGGCGTTTCTGTGTTGTCACTAATCATGATTATCTACGAATAAACAACATTGTCGTCAGTTATGTTAGGTTAAACCGTGGCTTAGATTACCTGATTTAAGCTAGTTGGTTAGAAGAAACATGAACCTGTCAGGTTGACAAAGACTGTACAGCGATGAAGGAGGATGGATGAAGGTGTATATCACTGTCAAATTAAACATGATCAGGATGCCACCCTGAGTAGAATTCTTCGCATTATTGGCAAAAAAACAAGAGGTAGCCCCCATTGGTCATCTCTTTCAAACACGTCTCTCTGTCTACTGCCGTGTGCCTGCCTAGTTGCGCCACCTCGGTTGCCTTGGGTTCGACAGTATTAAGATTTTGTGGAACTTCGTCATTAAAGTTACTTTGAAAAAGACCATAGAGTTCTCCTCGGCACAATGGGACCAGTGTATTATAGTAATATGGTTTGCCGGTCTTATAGGAGGTGATGGAGATGATGAGAGGATGTTCCGACCATGCATGTGATTCAGTCCTCCCTAACTTTAACCCAAATCTTTGGAAGAAATAGATTATCTTCCAATTAGATATGCCAATGGGTGTTCCTCCTCACAAATGATAACTTCTATTAAGCGACCGTTTCACCACAATAGTTTAAATTGTGTGGGGTCAATTCAATTGGTTTTATATATTCTCTAACAACTTTATATTATCATCAATTTTGTTGACTACCAAATAAATGTATTATTTGATGCAATTAGATTGTACAAATCTGACTTAGATATCTCAAATGATGATAAACACAAAAGTTGAACCTGAAATTGAAGATGTTTAGTTTAAAACAAGTTACTTTTGTGACAAGCAACTCAAAGTAAGTTTATTCCATTAAACTTTGATTTTCTTTCACACTTGTTAAAATTTTATCTCAATGAAAATGAGATTCAAAAAGATTGTTTGACTAAATACGTGGATATAATAATGAAGCATCATCGGATTGCCGCCTTCGAATATTAATGTCCAATTAGAGTCTCTTGGGTGGCAACATAATCTCGATAATTGATTGTTAATTAGAGACACGTAATTGAGATCAATCAGCTAATTAATTCATAAGATAAATGATCCAATGCATGACTCAGCTTCTTGTTTATCCATAAAAGCACAAATATATATATATATATATCTCCACTTTCTTTGGTTATACATTGAATTGGAGATTCAACAATGGAAGGGGCCATCACCATCTTACGACAAGAGTACAATATCAAATCTGTAAAGTAGTGGATATGCAATGTCCATCTGGCTACATTTCTTGGGTTATTCGCCTGAACCACACGAAAGCTTCTAAAAATGAAAATATGAAATAAATAAACGCCTTATAAATGCTTATTTGCATACGTTTTCTCATAATTTGCATACGTATAGAACATTGAATTAATGAAACCTATGGTTGATTGTAAGTAATTATTGACAACAAACAAAAGGAGTAATAGCTATCAATGAACCAGTGACTGAAGTTATCCT
This sequence comes from Erythroxylum brevipes, assembly GCA_027479065.1. NCBI lineage: Eukaryota > Viridiplantae > Streptophyta > Magnoliopsida > Malpighiales > Erythroxylaceae > Erythroxylum > Erythroxylum brevipes. Next base: position 7,834,330 of record JANIHY010000208.1, read on the forward strand.
GTTCTTCATTCAAATCCAAGATATATATATAACGAAAGCCACCTTCCAGTCTTCTTCACGTCTGAATATTCAAATTCTCATATAAATCATCCAGAATGCAGAACGATCACTCCTCCAATCCCATCTCCGACAACCCGAGAACTCCTCTATTACCAGTACGAGTTCAAAACCAGTGGTCCTTGGGTACACAATCATGTCTAGCCTCTTGGCTAACGTTGAAGAATGTGTATATTCTGCTAGGACCCCTTTCGAGCATCATTGTTTGCCTTGTTGTGAAGCTAGATGCTCCGGTTTCGAGTCGTAACATGTTGGCTGTTCTTGCATGGGTGTTTTCATGGTGGCTTACTGAGGCTGTGCCTGCTCCTATCACGTCCATGGCTCCTCTGTTCCTGTTTCCTCTTTTTGGGATTTGCTCTTCTGATTCTGTTGCAAAATCTTATATGGATGACGTGATTGCTCTTGTTCTTGGGAGTTTCATACTTGCTCTTGCTGTTGAACACTATAACATTCACAGAAGATTGGCCTTAAATGTGAGTACATCTTATTAACAATGTTTTATCTCTTTTTCTCCAACAAATTCGTAGAATCTCATGGCAATCCAGTGTATTTGACATGGGAAAGTCTTCTCAGTTCCTCTTCTTTCAGTATATATACTTGTTTTGGTAGCTTTTGTTCGTAGTTCATTCAAAGACATATGTGTAGTTGAGTCATCGGAAGGGAAGAGTTCTATTTATCTCCTTCCCATAATTTTCTGGACCATTACCTACTTTCAGAGCAATTTTGTCGTTGCCCCATGTTCGTTTTTAACTTAGAATCATAAATTTCTTATTTCTTGCACTAAGTTCAGTGGACCACAAACAGGTAACGTTGCTGTTTTGTGGAGATCCACTCAATCCCCCACTCCTCCTTCTGGGGATATGTGCCACCACAGCATTTGTCAGCATGTGGATGCACAACGTGGCGACGACGGTGATGATGATGCCGGTTGCCACCGGAATCCTGCAGCGACTCCCGGTGGGTTCAACCCAATCTGACGCGGTAATCAGCAAGTTCTGCAAGGCCGTGGTGCTTGGAGTTATATACTCTGCAACCATAGGAGGGATGAGCACACTGACTGGAACTGGTGTGAATCTAATACTGGTGGGCATGTGGAAGAGCTATTTTCCTCAGGCAGACCCAATTAGCTTCAGTACTTGGTCCTTCTTTGCTTTGCCTTTGGCTTTGGTGATTTTCTTTGCGTTGTGGAGTATTCTTTGCTTGATTTATTGCTCTAGGGGCTCGGGACAAGTCCTTTCTGCTTATCTTGACAAATCCCACATCAGAAGAGAGCTTGACATGTTGGGTAAGGCACTAAATCTTGATCAGTTGTGGATTTGGATTCTATCTGCCTTGTCTTTTGTCCATTTCGCAGATAATTTTTGTGTTTGATGTGTGAACAGGTCCAGTGGCTTTTGCTGAGAAGATGATTTTAGCTGTATTTGGGGTGGGTGGCTTAAGTACTACATTGCTTGAAAACTGTCATTAATTACGCTCCCTATGAGCTGGATTTTGATAGAAAAATGTTGATGCAGATGCTAATTGTTCTGTGGATGACAAGAAACATAACAGATGACATCCCTGGTTGGGGAGCTCTGTTTCACGGCCGAGCCGGTGATGGAACTGTTAGTGTGAGTATTGGGATTCTCCAGATTTCCATTTCCATTAAAACATTAATCAGAACGGAAATATCTTCTGGTTTATAGGTTGTTATGGCAACTTTGTTGTTCATAATTCCAAACAAGAAGAAAACGGGAGAGAAATTGATGGACTGGAACAAGTGCAAGAAGCTACCATGGAACATAATATTGCTGCTAGGTGCAGGTTTTGCCATTGCTGATGGAGTCAGATCCAGTGGCCTAGCTGATGTACTATCGAAAGCATTGGACTTCTTGGAGCAGGCACCGTACTGGGCCATTGCACCTATGGTTAGCCTCATAAGTGCAAGCATCACAGAATTCATCACATCAAACAACGCCACCACAACCCTTTTGATCCCTCTACTCATCCAAATAGCCAAGACCATGAATCTCCACCCACTGCTCCTTATGGTCCCTGGAGCAATTGGGGCACAACTAGCATTCTTGCTCCCCACTGGAACGCCTTCAAACATTGTTGGATTCGGCACAGGCTATATTGAGATACTAGACATGATCAAGACAGGACTTCCTCTGAAGATCTCTGCCATCGTTGCTCTGTCTGTCCTAATGCCTACGCTAGGTAAATTAATCAATCAACCCTCTAATTCCTTTCCTTTTATTGATTTTATACTTAAAAAAGACTTTGGTTTGTGCTCATGTATCAATGCAGGAGCCTATGTTTTTGTGTCAAATCTACTAGTCCCATAGCGGCCAATTGCTGTCTGTGTAGATTACAATCTGTGCTTAGCCCTAAATGCGCAGCAGAAACAGAGTTCTTGAACATAAAACTTTCCTCTGTTTTTCTGGCTTTCGCCGGAACTCAAAACCCAGTTCGTTTCCATGGGCATAAAGGGTCTGTGCACTTCGAGCTACAGCTCATCCGCAATGCAATTCTCTCTGTTTGTCATTGCATTTCAAACATCATTGTATAGAATGTTAAATTTTAGCTTACGAGTATTTGGAGTCTTATTGTAGGACATAAGAAATATATATCAGAAACGTGTATCTTAAGAAAATAGTGGAGGGTATGTGCAATTTCAGCTAAAGTTTATCGGCCATGCAATTTCCTCTCCTTGTCGTTGCTTTCAAACATTATTGTACACAATGTTAAATCTTAGCACACGAGTGTTTGGCAATATTAAATCTTAAAGAGATGCTAAGATACATGAGATGTTAGAGATATATCGTAACTATTAATTTTTTTTGAAAAAACAGCAATATTATTATTAAAAAAACTAGCACAAAACAAAGAAAGAGAAAGAGGATAAATCTAACCTTGAGCCAATAAGTTCCCCTTCAAAGTTAGTAGAAATACCATAATCATAATCAAAAGATAAAACTTCATTTAGCCAACTAGGAGGACTAGATCAAGAAACATAGTGAGCTTGTAATAGAGCCACCCTAGCAATGCAATGAGCTGCTTTATTCGTATCCCTATACGTCCATTTAAAGGACAGATATAAAATGATTTTTAAAATCAATACAATTTGACACAATAAGCCTTAATTTTGTGTCTGAAAATGAAGTTTTCGAAACTAGACAAAGAAGTTTATAACAATCCATTTTAACCTCAATATAATTCATGCCCTTATCTTTAAGCCAAGATAAAGTTTCCTCCATCATAATCAAATTAGAAAAAACTTCAATAAAATTACCATTTTCATCCCGTAAAATAGCAGCCAAACCTATGCTTGATGCTTCCGAGAAAATTACAACATCAACATTACATTTCAACCAAGATGGGGTTGGTTTCTTCCATTTTCGTTGAGGTGGGACAACAGGAGTATTAGATAAAACTTTCCCTAAAACAACATGAGCTTGGTCCCAAGAGGTAATATAGTTATCTGCCAAAGAAATCACATTAGTGCAAGAAACATATTTTTGTTGCCAAATAAAAACATTTCTATGGTACCATAAGCTCCATAAGATTGTCCCCTTTTTCTGCATGTTTAACTTATTTGGATCCTTAAGAATGCCCCAAATGATATCCATTGCATGAGCATTAGCAAAGTTCATGCCTTTAACATGCCAAATGTTTTCAGCAAAAACACAATTGAATAACACATAGTTTTTATCTTTCCCAAGTCCACATCTCGGACGTTGTGTATCAATAAAAACACCCCTTGTAGCAAGTTGTGTTTTACATGACAAAAAATTCCTCAACACTTGCCAGAAAAAATCTTTAATTTTAGGAGGAAGCAAACTATTCCAAAGACGATTTCAATCCCCTTCAACAAAAAAAATCACGAATATTTGAAAATTTTTCAATAGCAATTTTATACCCCGTCTTCACCGAATAAACTCCATTTTTTGTGACATGTCAAATAAGCTTATCCGAAGGTCTTCTACTACTCACCAGGATACTCAATATCTGAGTTGCATCCAATGGCGCAAAAATTTCATTAATTAAATTCATTTCTCAAGTCTGTCCATTATTCGAAAGAAGCTCACTAACCTGTATGATCTCCAAACCATCAAGAGGGGTCGAAATGATAAAGAAATTGTCATGATCCTTCAGCCATGGGTCTTCAAAAATTCTAATCCTTTCACCATTTCCCATTCTCCACCGAATACCTTCAATAAGCAACTTTTTTGCACGACAAATACTCTTCTATACAAAGCTTGGGTGAGACCCTTCAGTAGTTTTTAAAAAATCCTCATCAGGAAAATATTCAGATTTGAAAATACGGCTTGGAAGAGATTCTGGGTAATTAATAAAACGTCAGCCTTGTTTGCAAAGAAGTGCTAAATTGAAATAGTGAAGATTTCGAAAGCCTAAACCTCCAAATTTCTTTGGGACACAACATATTCCAATTAGCCCAATGAATAGACCTATTACTATCATTTGATCCCTACTAGAAAGAATTCATCATCCGCTATAATTCATCACAAAGAGACTGTGGAATCATGAAAACACTCATGCAGTATAAGGGAATAGCTTAAAAATGTTTTAATAATAACTTCTTTGCCCACTCCTGAAAGAAATTTATTCTTCCAACTTAGTAACCGTCTGTTAATGTGGTCTTTAATAAATAAGAAAACATGATTTTTATTTCTCCCAATTAAAGAGGGCAAGCCTAAATATTTTCCATGATTAATAGGAGTTTCCACTTCAAACTTCTTCTTAATATTAGTCCGAACATTAGGATTCATATTTAAGCTGAAAAAAATCCCCGATTTTTGAAAATTAATGGCTTAACCATAAGCATTCTCGTAGATATTCAAAATATTTTTCACCATTTGACTCTTCCCTGAACATGCTCTAAAAAAGAAAAAAACTGTCATCAGCAAATAATAAGTGTGACACACTTGGGCACCCATTTATAATAATATAGCTATGAAGAGATCCCCTTCCTTCTGCTTGTCTGAAGAGAGCCAAAAGACCCTCAGCACATAAAATAAAAAAGATAAGGAGATAGAAGGTCTCCCTGTCTTAACCCTCTACGCAGTAGAATAGTATTCAGCAAATGATCATTTAAGCAAACCGAATAAGCAACAATCTTAACACAAAGCATAATCCAATGCACCCATTTTGCATGAAAACCCAATTTAATCAAAATGAATTGTAAGTAATTCCAGTCTACTTGGGCAATAGCTTTGTTTATATCAACTTTAAGGGCAACATCAAAAAATTTACCCCTACCTTTGCTCTTCATATAATGGATAATCTCAAAAGCCACAAGAATATTATCTGAAATAAGTCTACCAGAAACAAAAGCAAACTGCATCGGTGAAATTAATTTAGGTAAAATTAATTTCAAACGGTTAGCCAGAACTTTTGAGATTATTTTATACAACACATTACATAAAGCAATAGGGCTTAAATTTTTTATCGAATCGGGTTTATCTTTTTTAGAAATTAAAACAAGAATTGAATCATTATGATTAGAAGGAAACCCACCCCTATTAAGCCAACTGGTGCATTGATTAAAAACTTCATCTCTAATAATATGCCAACATTTTTGAAAAAAATTCGGATTGAGGCCATCTGGTCTAGGAGCTTTTTCAGGGTGCCATTGAAAGACAACTTTCTTAAATTCTTCCAGTTGAAAAGGGTAAACTAGCATTGTCTTCTTCACTTACCAGTTGCTGAATCATGTCAAAATTCTCAAAACGAAAACCTCCAGAATTCGAGTAAAGATTTTGAAAATAATCTTGCACTATCAAACTCATTGCTTCATAACTTGTTTGAGAAGTACCCGAATTATCCAAAAGCACAGGAATATGATTTCTTCGTTTCCTATCCATAGTTTGCTTATGAAAATAATTGATATTAGCATTACCAAAATTGAGCCAAAATAATTTGGCCCTTTGCTTCCAAGAAACCAACTCCTAAACAAGGGTGTTGGTCAAGTCCCTTTTCAACATAGAAACCCGATCATCATTTGTACCCTCACTCCTTGCCTTCAACAAATCAGCTTTAATTTTTTATTTTTTCCTGAAAATTATTATTCAATCCCCTATTTTAGGTTTCAAGCCTATTACAACATCCTTTCAATCTTTCCATAATATTTAAGCCCCCTCTAACATGTCAGGATAATTAAAAAATCTAAAAAAAAATTATTTTTCATGAACCAGCTATTTTCAAATTTAAACTTGGCATATATTTTACAAGGCCAATCATGTGAAGCAATAAATTTAATAGGAAAGTGATCAGAGTAAGTACTAAACAGATTGTAGAGCTTGTGATAGGAAAAATATTAGTCCATACCTCATTTGCAAAAAGACAATCCAGACACTCCATGATGAAATCCTCAGTACCGCAACCCCTTTCCCATGTATAACCAAATCCCAAGAAAGGAATATCCTTCATATTGCTGTCATCAATATAGGTTCTAAATCTTTCATAGAGATGAGAAGGATAATCAACCCCACCTACTGTTTTTAAATAAGGTAAAACATATACATCTAATTCACCTTCTCTTATGTGTCATTTGAGATTAACAAAATACTAATTTTTAATTGATTGTGAGAATTGTTAAAAACAATATTTCATTGAATTATCTTAATATAATTTATTATTAAAATTAGGTGAAATTAATCACACAAATTGTATTATATGATTAATAGTTGATTATTATGTATTAAAATAACTCCACAAAAATTTAGTAAGAAATTGGGTTAAGTGCAAAAAAAACCTCAAACTTTATTCAATTTTACAGTTATGGCTCAAACTTTAAAACGAGGTAATAAAATGTTCAAACTTTTAATTTTTTTAATTCTAGCTTGACGTCAGTCTTTCTGTTGAGTTTGTTGACGTGACTTACCACGTGTCTAGAAACTCTAACTATTAATACATGTAAACCTAAATTAAGAGAAGAAATGTAGATTAAAAAAATGATGCCGTTATATCACAATAATAAAAACGACGTCATTTGAAGAAAATGAAGTGTATTAACTTGCATTTCTTCTCTTAATTTAGAATAACGTGTATTAATAATTATGGTTTCTTGACACGTGGCAAGTCACACAGTGAACTTAATGAAAAGATCAACATCAGGTTGAAATTAAAAAGAAATTGAAAGTTTGAGTATTTTATTTACATATTTTTAAGTTTGGGCTATAATTGTAAAATTGAACAAAGTTTGAGATTTTTTTAATTAATCCTTAAAAATTTGTTCTAAATATTTTTTAATATTATAACCTTTTAGAATAATTTTATATTATATCATAAATTTTTTACCATAACTATCCTATAATTCCAAGTAATAATGTTATTATATGTCCTTTTTTAAGTCTATCAAAATTAATACGTTTTATTAGTATATCTGTCCGTATAATTTAAAACTGCGCTTATTTACATTGATACCCCTCGCGGCTCAAGGCACGACGCGTTGAAATTATTGCACAATGGCACCAACCGTGATTTTCTCGAAACACAAGGTCAAGTCATAGTCAGTTTAACTTCATCAGTATAAATATCAGCAACGCGGAGACGATCTTGTTACATTCTCCCAGAAGAGATCAATAGTCTAAACGACAGAGTAAAAAAAAAGGAAAAGACTAGTCATGCAACGACGCTTCGTTCTCTTCAGCCTACTTTTCCTCGCCGGAGTGGCGTCGATTGCAGCTCTGGTCGGCGGATGGAAGCCGATAGCGAACGTGAATGACTCGCACGTACAGGAGATCGGAAAGTACGCCGTGAGCGAGTACAACAAGCGCAGCAAGGCGGATTTAAAGTTCAAGGGGGTCGTGAAAGGGGAATCGCAGGTGGTTTCCGGCATCAAATACCGGCTGGTCGTGGCGGTGAAGGACGCAACGGCGACTAAGAACTACGAGGCCGTGGTTTGGGAAAAGGCGTGGCTTAATTACAGGAACCTGACATCGTTTGAGCCCCTGGGGCACTGAAACGGCGCCGGACTTTGGATTTACGACAATGTAATGTGTGTTTCTGGTTTCTTCTTTATGAGAGATCCCAATAAAGTTTACGTGTGATGTGATAGTAATTAATTAATTACCTAATCACAAGCCATTAGTGATTAGTTAGCTTCTTAATTTCGTGTCATCTTCTTCGTACGATCATCTAATCTGTGTGTTGAAATGCGCGAACCGAATCTTCTTCACAGTTCACGCGGTTTCTAATGAGTCCAAAGACCAATTGACTGTGATCCGTCGGAGTCTATTCAAGGTAATCGTTAATTGCTGAATCATTGCGTAATTATTACGAGCAACGAACATCGCTTCTGTCCGTCGGTTGCGACTTTTTTCATCTTTTTGATAAAGAAATTACTTAACAAAAAACAGTTTAAATGTACGTAAATTAAATGTGCAAACAAGTGTTAACAATTCGAAGTAGCGATATGATTAATCTAAAACAAGCTACTCCGGAACGTTGAAAAATAATACATTCCAACTTGCATGTGGCCTACATGGTCCCCAGTCTAATTATAATTATCAAATTGGATAAGATATCGTTGGACGATGGACCTGATCCAAATTTGCAGCCTTTTCATTTAAAATAATTCAGAGTGTTGCCCAAATCATAGCTAGGCGAAGTTCTGGGCATTAAATCCCCTGTTTCTAAATTTGTGTACCAATTTTGTCCTATTTGATCCAAGCTATTTATTTATATGGGTCTTACATAAATGAATGACTTGAATCAAATGAGACAGGGTTGATACACAGATTTGAGGATTTGTCCCCGATATTTTGAGACCTCTTTACATGAATTTTTTTTTTTTTGTACATAAGAAGCGAAAATCAACAGCTAGGTGCGAAAAAAGCTAATAGCCTGAGCATCGACGCGCAACAAATAGAGCAAGCCAGGAGGAGTAGACTACACACACTCACCAGATATCGTACCCGAGGTGAGCTAAAAAATCAACAAATTGGTTACCTTCACGAAAAACATGGACGACAGTAAAGGTCGGTAGGGCAGAAAGGTGAGATCGAATATCAGAAATCATGCAAGCAAGGGGATGGAATGTCAGGACAAACGAGGGGGAGATTAAGCAGCGTAACGCGTCTGTAACATATGTTTCTATTAGCTATATGTGTATGAATAGTAAAGGTAGTGACCTATATACTTAATATCAGCAAACAGTATTGTATATTTACTTTGGCACACTGCTGTTATTTTTATGATAATCTGCTGTCTCATGAAGTAACAATGTCCAATTTTTCTGTTACCTGTGAGCTCATGCTTTTCTGTTGGCCGTTTTGATAGACTTCATGGTTTCCTGTTTGTTGACTCGGTGGTTTTCTGTTGGCTTTGACCTTTGCCTTCGTGGTTTTCTGCGGGCTGTTCTCTTTGCCTCGTAGGTATCTTTTTCTTTTGGCTGTTACATTTTCCTTGCAGGTTTTCCTTAGCTCGTTTTATATTTATTGTATTAGTATTTTATTTCTTATTTTTATATTTTGTTTATGCAAATTTATTTGTTAAATACTTCTCTACTTAGTCTAATATTTTT
>JANIHY010000208.1:7973528-7983858 GCA_027479065.1 Erythroxylum brevipes
AGATTAAATAAACAAATTAAAGATTTTAAAAGTTTAAATCTTAACAGATAAATTTTTTCCCCCTAACAAATAAAATATCTTATCTTTACTACTCTATCTTAATATTCTTAAATTTTATTTTTAAAAGACCACTTTTTAAACTTTGAATCATTATCTTATCTTGACTACTCTATCTTAATATTCTTAAATTTTATTTTTAAATCAAGACCACTTTTTAAACTTTGAATCAATCTTTACAAAGGACCACTTTTTATATATATATACTTTGAATCAATCTATCGAATACTGTTTATAGTCCAATTCCTCTCTGTTTTGTTTCTTCCTCAGTGCAACTTCAGTTTCTTTGTCAGAGAAAGAAAAGCATGGTCTTAAAGAAGAGTCTTAGATGGTCAGCCACCGACTTGGAGAAACTGGTTTATTGGTCCCTTTAGTCACCATTTTCTTTATGTTAATAAATATATAAAATTAATTAAACTGGCCTCGCATAATAACTTAAGTTATTGTGACAAAATGATTTCTGAATATGGTATCAGAGCTTTTGTGATAAAGTGATCGTGAGTTCAATTCCAACCGCCAACTTATAATTAAGCACAAGATAGAGTGAGTCCTTGCAAATTTTAAGCTCAAAAAGTTTTCATTTAAAGAGGTGTATTAGTGAATATATAAAATTAATTAAATTGACCTTTAATAATAGCTTGAATTGTTACAGTGAAATGGTCTCTTAGTTCTTGGGATGAACATTTCTACAGGTTTCATGTATGACATTATCAGCTCTTCGTGTTACTTGTCAAAAGTTCAACACTTTGAAGATTCTAAGAATTTTGATTGTTTTTGCTTCTCTATTTTTATTTTTTTGGATTGTTCTTCTGACGGCTGACATGGGTTTGTTGGGTTTTATATATCAGAAATCAAGAAGGGTCTGCTTTGGACTTTGGAGAGCTGGAAGCCTGGAAAAAGCAATTGAGTTTCAAGAAGCTAAGATTAAAAATGATGAAGCTAAAGCGGGCAGGCGTTCTTTGTCTTTCTGACGTTTGATAAGTATAACCAAAGGGTCGACAGTTCAAGAACATCTTGGCCTTTACTGCCCAATGTTTGACCAGAAATAAATTTTACGTTTAGTATTCATTTGACCAAGTTCACTTCCTTCTGGTCTTTGGCATTCTCAAGATATAGATCATACAGGTACTTTTCGTTACTAATGCGCTAATTCTTGAATACTGGTTGAGCACTTATGATGTTTTTTTAAGCTTTCATTACAGACAATTTCAAGGTTAGGAGAAGAGAGTACTGAGTGCAATAAACACTCTTTCAAGCAAAGCTGAAGTGCAGTTAGTGCCAGAAGGTCCTTCTAATAAATAGATTTCTTCTTCAGATCAAGGCCTAGCTTTTGATCAGAAACAACCACTGCTTCAGCAAGTAGAGATGGCAAGCGATGCCTTAAGAGCTCAATCAAACTCCCGCCAAAACCTCCCATAATAAGGTCCTTAAGATAATGTTTTTGATTAATTATTGTCTTCTCTCTCTCAAATCCCAAAATTGAGGAAAAGTTGGAATCTTTATGGTTGTTCTATCTCTCTCTCCCCATATTTTTGAAAAATTAAATAAAAAACTCAGATCCCAAAACTGCGAACAATGTGTATCCTCTTTTTTTTTAATAAAGGGAAAGATAGAACGTCGACTACAAAACGAGTCTTAGGAAACAGATTCCCGACATATCTTCTAAAAGAAGACGATGGCACCCTATAGGTGTAACATCGAAAAAAGTGAACCCAATGTCGGAATGGCCTGTCTGGGAAGCGAGCCAGTCCGCACATCTGTTGCCCTCTCAATAGACATGCCGATGGACAACAGTCCAATTTCGGTTGAAAAGTTCCAAGATACCAAGGACGAGTGGGTTGCGCGACTAAGATTGGATGGACGCAGAGGAGAGGAGCTGGTGCACCCCCAGCGAGTCCACTTCCAACTCCAGCTATTGGAAGCCCAACCGCCAAGCCATCGAGAGCCCGGTGTAGACGGCCCAGAGCTCCGCAAACTTTGCTGTGCACCAACATATGTTCTGGGTGAATCCACCTTGCCAGGTGCCATCACTGTCGCGGACGAGGGCACCTGTTGTAGCCGTGAGTTGGGAGCGATTGCAAGCCCCATCGGTGTTCAATTTGACCCAGCCCGGCGGCGATCGACTCCAGCCAATATGTTGTGCCTGACGGGGATGGTAGCTAGTGGTGACCCGACTGTACCGCTCGATAGCCGTCTGAACCTGATCTGTAAAAGACAAGATGAGATAAGAGGGTGAGTTAGGCCACACAAAAGTAGAATCAAAGATAGATTTGTTCCTCCATCCCCAGAGGAACCAGCAGGTCAACCCAAAAAGAAGCGCTCAATCCTGGCCCTGCACCCGTCGATGTTGGTGGAGGTTGGCGAGCAACCAGGCACTATGGGGGAGGGCATAGGAAGGCGAGGTGGCGATGTCTGGCAGGATGGTTGTCCACACTCGTCACGCGATCAAGCAGTCCCGAACAACATGGAGGGATGATTCCTCCTGGAAATAGTGGGGGTAGGTACCGTCAGTGGTGAGGTGACGGCGCACCCTTTGCTAATTACTGAGCAAGCGGTCCTTTGCTAACAACCATAAAAAGGAGTGCACCCGTTGGGGCCCCGACCACTACCAAATGGCCCGCCAGACCCCATGCGGATCTGCGTCCGAATGGCCCAGAAGTATGGAGTAAGTAGAGGCAACGGAAAAGTGGCCATGTTCGGAGGCTCCCTAGATAATCTGGTCGGGACCCAAAAACTCAGAAGGTGGGAACATGCCAGCTAAAGTACGACAAAGGGAAGGCGAGAGGTACGATTGGAAGGTTGCCAGGTTCCAACTGTCGGAGGAGTCAACAAAGTTCCTGACGCTGAGGCTAAGAAGATGGTCCGGGATGGGCTGAGTAGAGTGGGAGAGAAGTGGCCCGACTCCCGTGACCCAAGGGTCGAGCTAGAAGCGGGTCGTCATACCATTACCGATCCTCCACTGTAGGCCTTGATGCACGATATGCCATGTCGCCTTAATGCTCTTCCACACCATCGACCCCCCAAAGGAAGGAAAGGAGGATGGAAGGCGGGTTACATCAAAAGCGTATTTAGCATATAGCACCTTAACCCACAAGGCAGTAGGATTGACTATCAAGGCCCAACCGAGCTTGGCCAGGAAAGCATCGTTCAGTTCCTTAATCCTGCGAATACCTAGGCCCCCCATGGCTTTAGGCGTACAAACTTTCTCCCAGCTGATAAGGGAAATCTTCGTACGGTCGCGTGACGATCCCCACAAAAATTGGCACATAGCTCGTTCGAGGACGTCACATAACTCACGTGGCAGTCGAACAGTCTGCATCGTATAACTCGGTATAGCCGCCAAGACCGATTACACCAGGGTGACCCGACCAGTAAAAGACAACGTGGAGGGGGCCCAGCCAGACAGGCGGTGATGAACCTTATCGAGAATGTGTTGATAGGTATGCTTGCCGACCCATTGGTGCATAAGAGGAATCCCCAGGTACCGACCTAGGTCGGTTGTCCAGGGGAAAGCTAACTCGCTGCCTAAGGCACGATAGGTCGAAGGAGGGACATTCTTGGAGAAGTAGCATCTCGACTTATCCTGGATGACGCGTTGCCCCGAAACTGCACAGAACGAGTCCAAAATATTCCGAATAATGTGAACTTGATCGGTGGAAGTCTCAGAGAAGAGAATGAGGTCGTCGGCAAAGAATAAATGGGAAAGGGGGGCCCATTCCTGCTCAATTTGACCGGAACGCAACGACCAGAGGACACCGCCTGAGGAATCGCATGACCAAGTCTTTCCATGCACAACATAAAAAGATAAGGGGAGAGGGGGTCCCCTTGGCAAATACCGCGAGAAGGCTGAAAGACCCCACTAAGCTCGCCATGTCAATTCACTTAAAAGGACACCGTAGATATGCATTTCATGATGAGCGAAATAAGCGAGACTGGAATACCAATGTCGTAAAGGGTGCCGTGAATGAAGTCCCAACTGAGGCGGTCATATGCTTTCTCGAGATCCACTTTGATGGCCATAAACCTTGTCCGACCAGTCTTGCGTTTCATGAAGTGAATCACTTCCTGGGTAATGATGATATTGTCGATAATGAGGCGGCCAGGCACAAAGCTACACTGTGTCGGGCTAACTAGACCTTTAAGGTAAGGTTGGAGTCGATTCGCTAAAATCTTGGTGAGGCTTTTGTAAAACACAGTGTAAAGAGCGATCGGACAGAATTACGAAATAGAAGTAGGGGAGGGGGTTTTGGGAATAAGGACGATGATGGTACGATTAATCGCCGTCTCCCAAACTTTATGACAAAAAATACGCTGAAGGAAATGAATCAGGGAGGAGCCGACAGTGTCCCACTGGGATTGGTAGAAAAGAGCAGTGAAACCATCAACTCCTGGAACTTTGTTAGGAGCCATGGAAAAGAAAGTCGCTTTAATCTCATCGGGATTGAGCGGATGAGAGAGGTCCTCAGTCATATATGGCAGGGGAGGGGGAAATTGCCAGGGAGAGGCCCAGGGAGAGAGGAGGTACCATCGGAGCTGTATAAGTCCTCCAAGTAGCGCTGAGTAATGCCTCGGAGAACGGCAGGATAGGTAACTTCATTTCCATTGCTGTCAGGAAGAGAATGAATGTGGGAATGACGACGTCTAGAATGAGTGAGGGTGTGGTAATACTGAGTATTCTGGTCGCCCTGGCCAATCCATTGGCTCCGGGATCGTTGGTGCCAGAAGAGCTTTTCCTGATAGAGAACGGATTCCAATTCCTTCCGCAAGTAGGTCTCGAGCTCATGAAGGGAGGGGGAATCAGAGTCCTCCACTGGTTTTTGAAGGCCCTCAAGCCTGGCCATAAAGCGTTTTTTCCGATGAAAAATGTTTCCAAACTCCATGGCGTTCCAATGATGGAGCTTCTTCGAGAAGTGTCGAATCGCTCCACTGAAATTCGAGGAACTCGGATGCCAGTTATCAGCGACCACTTGGGCAAAAGAATCGTGAGAGAGCCACGTTGATTGAAAACGGAAAGGACGTCGCAGTGGCAGGGGAGGAGCGGGAACGCTGAACCGAATAAGGAGAGGCCGATGATCCGATTTGAGAAAAGGAAGGTGGGTAATCCAGGTACTCGGATGCGTAGAAAGCCAAGTAGGTGAGCTGAAAGCCCGATCAAGCCTGACCCAGAGAGTGCCCCTCTTCCATGTGAATCTCGGGCCTGAAAACCCAGGTTCCTGAAGATGACATCGGAGCATACAATCCCGAAAGTGAGTGTTAATGGTAGGTTGGGTTTGGGAACCCTCGCGCTTATCAGCACCCTCCAATTTTGCGTTAAAATCCCCGCCTAGAATTCAGGGGACGGTGATGTGCGGAGCGAGGGAGACCAGGTAGTGCCAAAGGTATTTTTGTAACGAGTAGGTGGGGCTTGCGTAGATTGCGGTAAAATCAAACCAGTGACGGTCCCATTGAACTCGAGCATGAATAAATTGGCGGTGGGCAAGACGAATGCAAACATCAACATTCTCGTGCCAAAGTAGCCAAATCTCGTCTGAATAGCCCGTGGCCTCCACACGGAAAGAATTGCTAAATCCTAGAGTACGAATAATGTTCAGAGCTCGTGCACCGCTAATACGCGGCTCAATAATGACCACTAAGCGGGGCTTATGGAGTCGAATATAGTTCCTCATAATGGGCTCGAAGGTCCTACCTCCAAACCCTTGACAATTCCAAATAAATATCGTCATAAACATAAAAAAGAGAAAGGGGACTAACTTGTACCGGTCGTGACATGGTCATTGGGACCAGCTTGGCCAGCGAGATCTGGGCGAGGCAGGGGCGCAGGGGCAAGGTCCGCCATCGGCGTATCGGGTGAAAAGTTCAACTCCCCATTCAGGCGATGGTCGAAAATTGGATCAGGAGGCCGGGGAGGGGAAGCCTCGCAGAAAGGATGGTGGGGGTCGTGTCCACTGGGCCATGGGGATCAGTGGGGGCCATGTCCATCACCTCAAGGTCTGGGCCCGCGGGGACGGGCAGAGATATGGTCGGGGGGTACTAAGTCCCGGGGTCGTGTGTTGCTGCAGCGGGGGGCCTGGAGTGTGTGGGTCCGTGGATGATGAAGCCTGTGGAGGAGGAACAAAATCTGGGCCCGAGGAGGCAGCTTGGGCCAAGGAAGGAGCTGGTTGGGGAGTAGAAGATGAGGCTAGGCCCGTGGTTGGAGGCAAGCCCACGGAGAAATGCATCTGAGAAGGAGACGACGTCGTCTCCGGATGAGTATTATGGGATCTAGAAACTCCCATTTTTGAGCCCCATCTGTTGCGTTCGACTCGTTTAAACGAGGTACTTAGGGATGGGTTGGGTTGCTGGTCTAGAGCGGACGAAAATGGTCCAACGAAGGAGTTAGGAGAGGCGATCGTTGGAGGGAGGCTCGTAGGGGTAGCGTTTGACACAGCAGGGGAGAGAGTCGAGAATCGCGACCCGCGGGAGCCACCGTGCGTCAGTTGGGTCTGGCTATCCTGTCTAGATCCGGTGGAAGAAGGTGGGGGCCGGCGAGTCCAACGGGTCGCCTGCATTCAGGGACCGAAAGTATCTGCTGGTGGGGGGCTAGGGGAGGGAACCCCGCCTGGGATGACGAGATCTGGCGGGGGGACTCGATGAAGGATGGCGCAGGAACATGAGGATTCGCGGGTCGCGAGGGGCAAGTTTTGAAGCCATGGCCGAGCTGACCACAGTGGAAACAAATTTGGGGAAGTCCCTTATATGCAATGTGAATGACTTCTCCGTCGAGTTCCACTATCAAACGCAGGGGAGCACTGAGATCCAGGGTGACAACCACGCGCGCAAAGCGGTCTCGATAAGTCTGTTGCATGGTATCGTCTATTTTAACTATTTTCCCTACCAGATTACCAAGAGCAGTGAGAATGGAGGGGTGGTATCGAACAGTAGGGAGCCCGGGGAAGCGGACCCAAGCCACAACGTGGGTGATACGGCCGGAGGAAGGGCGGAAGTTTGGAGTCCATGGTTGGACCGAAAGGACATGGGCGGAAATTATCCAGGGACCCTGTTTCAAGGTATGTATATAATCCCGCTCCTCCTTGAAGTTGATTAGATAAAAATCATTTTCTAAATCTACGATTTTTAGGGGACTGATCGTGTGCCACAAGGTGAGAAGGCGATCCTAGAGCATACTAAATCCCAGCTTTCGTCCCATCAGCTTGATCACTACCGCTTGCGCCCAGACGGTGTCTAATTTGTGTCGGAATGTAAAGGACAATTCTATGCCCAAGCCATGAGGTCCCTGTACTAGAGTGAGATCGCCCTCTTCTAGTTCAATTGAGGGGTCATTTGGCCAATGGAGATTGATAGATTAGCTGGCCTGAGTAGGATGACCTGAGACTGTGGCACTGTAGCTTGGAGGAGGTTGGATCGCTGGTTGATCAATGGGAGGAGGGTCTTCTTCCCGTTCTCGCAATCGGACTTTTTTAGCTGTGTGGGAAGAAGCTGTCATAGCAGTGTGTGGACGCCTTTGGAGAAGGGTGTAGACTCCAGAAATGTCAAAAAGTATTGTAGCAATGTAGCAGTGTAGCAGTATAGCAGGAACAATAGCTAATGTGTATCCTTTTTTTAATTCATATTCACCATTGCTTTGGCAGGACTGAAGCATTGTCATTGGACAAGGCTTATGTGACTAGAGAGCTCAATAAACCCTCGTAAACAAATCTCTGGCATTCGCGTAATTGCTTAAGATGACTTGGTTTATCCAAATTTATGACATTTGCTTGTTTACAACTATCTTATTGTTGAGTTTTGTCTTGATTTGGCATTTGTAATCCATGTTGGTCGATGCTAATATAGTTCGCAATTATGTTGTTAAGATACATTATATATATCTTTTTATTTAGTTTTGAAACATATTTATTAATTGCACATATAAGATATTAAATGGATTGAGATTCAAGAAAATGTGATTGTTATACTTGTAGTTGTTAAAGAATTCTATATCATATTGAAGTCTATTATTATGTTGGAAATAAATTGTGTACTGATAGATTTTGTAGATTTGGTGGACAGAAGAAAAAGAGAAGTGGTTGTTGTGTGTTGGTAAAATGGTTTTTGATTGTGAACATCGTGCACATCTCAATAATATCAGCTTGTGAATTGACTAAAAAAGTGTGGAATGTTTTGCAAACTATTCATGAAATGTTCAAATCTGTGATAACATCAAAATTACAGATGTTAGCTATGAGGTTTGAAGAATTGAAGATAGATAAAAATGAGACTATAGCAAATCAGGCACATTAACTCAAAAAGAAATATTCCAATCTGAAACTAGTCAAGAAAACGTTAAAATCACTACTTCCGAGATTTATTCCAAAAATTGCAGCAATAAAAGAGGCCCACGACATTAATGATCTGTCATTGGAAAAACTAATTAGAATTCTTACAAATTTCAAAATAAATCTTTTAATGGGTAAACAAGAAAGAAGCAAAGAATTGGCACTTCAAGTGGAAACTGGAAAAGGTGTGAATGATGTTGAAGATGAATCGAATGAAAATGAATATTTGGTACTACTTATACGAAATTTTGGTAAATGGTTGAAAATAATGAAAAAGGACAGACCCAAATTTAGACAACATAGTGGGAGTTCATCGAGTAACAACTTAAAACAACAAGCCAAAGCATAAAATGGTGAAAGGAAGGTAAGGAGAATCCAATATCATAAATGTCAAAGTTATAGACACATTCAAGTCGAATGTGCTAATATTTTGAAGAAGAGAAAAGGAAAATCTTTTACTAGTATTTGAAGTGAGAATGATTATAAGAGTGAATATGCTAGAGAATAAGAAATCACTAATGATGTTTTGTTAGTTGCTTTATATAGCAAGAGTTCAGTTACTTGCTTAACAATAACTAAGGAAAAAGTAATCGAAGTTGAAAAGGGGGAAAAATCGAAATTTCGAGAAGAATGAAAACAACTCAGCTCAAGACCTAATATCAGATTATGACAGTGATAGAAGTGGCCTAGATGATAAAAGGGGGAATATTTATGAGGATTACAAAGTTATGTATAAAAAATGAGTGAAAACGTGTAGAAAGAATAAAAGATTGAACGAAGAGGATCTTTCCATAAAGAATACCATCTAAGAGTTAGAAGACGTCAAATGAGCTTGATAAAACTATAATGAAATTAGTAAATACTGAAAATGGATTGAGAATGTTGAATTGAGGCACAGGAAAATTAGAAAAGTTAATAGAAATTGATAAGGTTAAAGGAGATCTTTAAGGTATCGGTTATAAGGGTTGCAAAATTGAAGGTGGTGATAGTTTCACAAACTTTCAATTTTTCTTAGACATCTCTAGCACAAACAAAAATAAAAGCAATCAAAAACGAAATGATAACAAACATAAAAAAAATTTAGTAACGCAGTGCAGTACACCTTACCTATATCAAACCCTCACCCAGATTAATACTTTTAAGAAAGTGCAATAGATTTACACAAAGTCACACTGAAGCAATACAACTCAATCCTTGTAATTATCTCTCAACCTCACTGATAACTCACATATTTGTGTAGTTTTTATTGTCGTTTTAGTCTTGTTTCGAGTCGAGTATAAGTTATCTTTCCTCGCTTTTTGTGTGTTTTTATTACTTTTCGTATTTTTAGTATTTTTCCACGTTAGTGGTATTTTTCACTTGTGTGTTAGTGTTTCAGGCCTATTTCAAGTTTTAGGAGTTAATTGGCACGTGCAAGGATTTAATTGAATGATCTGGAGTTGGCAAGGACTAATTCAGCAAATTTTCCACGTGGCCAACCTTACTTCTACTATCGCACCCGCGAGAGTGATGTTTCGCTCCCGCGAAGGCATGTTACTCAGAAACTTGGAAGTTCGTCAGATTGCACTTTCGCGCCCGCGATAGTGTCACCTCGCGCCCGCGAGAGTTGGGCTGAAAGTCAAGTTGGGTCAATTTTAACCTAAGCGGATGAGCTGTAAAAAATGGGGGTTGGGGGCCAGAGTTTCGAAAAACGGCACACAAAAAGGAGGAGAGGGAGAAATCGTAAAGGGGAGGCTGGAGAGAAAAGGTCAAGATGGCAACAATGGAAGATTGGAATAGACGATTGTGACAGAATCGATTCCTTCTTTTCTATTCGTTTATTGTTTTGCTGAACAACGATCTCTTTTGTTATTTGTTGTTTTCTTGATATTATGAGTAGCTAAGTCTTTATTCTAGGTTTTTAGCAAGAACCCAATGGATGGGAGAATCGAATACCCTTGATTATTTATTTAATTTCATTC
>JANIHY010000208.1:7991408-8004097 GCA_027479065.1 Erythroxylum brevipes
ATCAGATGTAGTTGAAGGTGATGAGACAAATGAGTTGAGATTTGAGAGTTTAATGAAATCATTTTGGTAGCTGAATGAATATTGTTGGACCCCATTTCCGGAGCCCAACATTCAGAGTCACAAAACGTGAGCAAACTCATTCTTTTATTTCAGAACAGATTTTGGGAAACTTCCAACTAGAATTTCAATTTGACTTCTACAAAACATTTTTCCCCATTGTCTTTAGTTTCTAATGACACCAAAATTATTCCATTTGGTTCAGAAATCTAAAAGTTATGGCACAAACAATTTCAGACAGTTATTAAACTGAAACAGTATATTATACCCAACTTCACTCCATAAATTGAAAGTTTTAAGGACTGAATTAAAATTCAATTCCTATAGATAATTTGTGGCTCCATGTCTCTAGTTTATTTAGAGATAAGAATCATCACATTAGGAGTTCGACAGATCAAGATATCACAAAAATACTGAAGCATGTTCAGTAAAAATATCCAACTCATAATCTTCCAACCGAACGCCTTACTTTGATTCAACAAAAAAATTTCAAATTAATACCAAAGATATAAATTTTCATGGAGATCTATAGAAATGTGTTAGGAAACCAATTTTTTAAAAATCAGGGCATTTGGAGGTCAAACGACAAAGTTATGGCTAAACGGGTGAAACATGCTCAGGTGGGAGGGACCCTGCGGGTCTGGAGCGCAGCTGCAAAGTCCCGATCGCACATCGCTCATCTCCCCTTGTCGAGATCGCGACTTTCTCCTTCTTATTTTCTTCTTACGACCTATATTGGTAAAATGATCATAAATTTTAATATAAATACCAGATTAAGCTTATTTTTAGACCATTTTAAAGAAAACTTCTAAATCTACAACTTTCATGAAGAACTTAAAAACAATTTCTGCCTATATAAAGGTCAAAATTTCAAAACAATATAGCTGTCCCGAATGTCCACCCTATGCAATATCATAAACTTCTAATAATCATATCACTCAACTCCAATGTCCAAAAATTTATACTATATATCCTTGGAAAGCTAGAAAAGTAATATGCAACTTTTAAGAAGACGACTTTGTCTAATTCAGCCTAGATCAATCCAGATTTTCCGCTGAAGTTAGAAACCCAATTTGACCCTTATGAAAAACTTGAAATTTGCAATGTACAACTTGGAAAGTCATGAGCATAACTATTCAATTACTAACTTTACTTCATTAAGCTCCCTAATCTCTACTCATTTGACTTATCCCTTACAACTAATTTGCATTATTCATAAAAATCCTATCTTTGCTTTTTCCATAATATCTCACTTATATGTATATATATATCCACAATTCATGTTCAAAAGTCATCATCTCAAGTTGATAACTTCTTCAAGTGTGCCCAATTCTAACTTAACCTCATCCTTAATTAATTCATATTTTGACACAAATTCACAATTCAACTTAACATCATAAAATAAGAGTTTTACAAGACTCTGGTGGGCATTTTAAGCCACATTACTTCAAATTCGAATTACAAAAGGTAAAAAACCCAATAATTCTAGAAATACTTCTAAAGCCTTTTTTTACAAAATCTAACTTAATATACAAAAGCATTGCAAAAAAATAGAATGATGCCTCAACTCTTGGTTACTCAATCTCATTCTCTTCACCTAAAGATGGGACGGAAAGGAGGTGAGCTTGAAAGATCGTGGGTAATAAGTTTATAATAGAGAATAAACAAAATCATTAAAATGTTCATTTGTCGTAGAAAATTCATATTGAATTCATGAAACACATAGTTCTCAATTTCTCGACCAAATTCACAATTCTAGTTCAAAACTTGTAATTAAAACATCATCACATAAACATAGCATATACATTTAACCATCAAAGCATATCACTTAATTATGCACCATTCATAACAAATCGAATATGCAATGCACAAACAATGGCTCGAGAGTTTCGTAGAACAAAACGAAGAAATCGAAGTTTACATCGTGAACAAAAGAAGTCTAATTTCTCAGGATCTCGTGACCTCAAGTGGGCAGTCGGGAGTAGGCTATAGGTTAACGTGCACGTGACTAATGAAATGTTCCTCTCTTGCCCAAACATAATCAAATTTATGCTCAATTCATTTCCATGCATGTTCATATTCTCATGCTTTCATAATATTTTCATTTATACAAAAATGCCATGACATTTTTCAATGCATAACATAAAATGTTTCAATGGGTTTTATTTCGAGATTCATGAACAAAGTTCATATACCAAACACATAAAGATTTCTCAAATCATTTAAATAACAATAATGGAACATTTAATAAAACAATTGAAACCATTTAATTCTTTTGATTCAAAAGAAAACATTAGTGGCTCATACTATATTATAAATATGATACTCACCTTGAATTCCCTGCTTAAAGACTTGTTCAAAAATGCCTCTACTCTTGCTCCTCTTGCCTCCTTTGATTCCCTTTTATCAAAGACAAAATTTTCATTCAATAGGGATTCAAATTAGAGAACCCATAAAACATATTCACTAAAATTGATCCTAGAGTTCTTAAACCTATACATTTCTTAAGCTTTATGAACCAAAATCTTTTCAAAAATCCAAAAGATTATAATCAAACTTACTTTGAATCTTCACCAAATAGTAAAATTGTTGGCTCTAATGGAACCTTTAATCCTCCTTTTCTTTTTTTCCTTCTTGAACAACTTCAAAATCACTCTTTAAAACTAAGAAAAATCAAAACCTAGCTTGGCCTTCTTTTCATTTCTCTATTTCACCGAAACCTCTTTTTTCCTTCTAATTTTCATTTTTTGGCTTCTTCACATCCAAGCCCACCTTTTATCTTCTCCTATTTACCCTTAATGAGCTCAAAAAGTCCATTTTACCCTTTCTTATAAGCTTAGGTTCTTTTAACCGTAAGTGGTCTTCCAAAAATGCCCTTCATGCAATCTTATTATCTTAACACTTTAATTCAATTAACCTATGTCATATAATCTTGCTAACATTAACATAATAATAAATCCAAAAGTTAAATCCATCAAAACCTCATAATTTATTTAAATCATGCTTAACTAGAGAAAGAAATATGGGGGCCAACAAAGATCTTATTGAAGGATCATCTGAAGATAGAGGAGATCTTCGTGGATAAGGATAATCATTCCTAGATAGGGTAATCTTTTATTGTTAATGTGATGTAAGTCATGTAACTTAATCCTATTGGATAAGATAAGATAAGATTGTGATCTTAGTTAGTATAGTTCTATTATGACTCTAACTTAGTCATTTAGAGGAGCTTATAAATAGCTTATTAGGGTCGAGATTTATTCATTCAACTATTGAGAGAAATCACTCATAGGAGAGAGCTTTGAGAGTTGAGAGCTTTTGGGAGAGTTCTCATTATAAGGGCTTCGAGTAGGGAGTTCCTTGTACGTGCTTCGAGAAAAAGGTACTTGTATCTTTTGTTAATATTTTTTTGAGAGTTAATGAAAGATTAGCTTCGGCTATATATATCTCTTGTTGCTTTCTTTACTCTGTTATACACTTGTGTTATTTTATGCGTGAGAGAAATACTTTAAACACTTGTGTGCATATGAGGTGTTCGAGGGCCAATGGAATTGTTCGGCGACATTCACGTGAGAAGGTTGAATCTTGCTTAAGTGGACCTAAGTGTGATTGTCGTACGAAGGTAGACGCGACTTATAGTAAAAGTTCAAGTCCAAAGTAGACCTTTGTGACACTTGCCATATAAGACAAAAATTATAAAAACTTACATACATCAAACTTTATTAAGTTTAACTAACCTATGTAGTTTTGATATTGAAATCCCTAAATCAAACTCTTTCATATTGTCATATTGGTGTGAAACAGCGACACTTTGTCATATTGGTGCAAGACTACAACGACACAATTTCTAATAATATGAATGAAATCTCAATTTGCCACCTTAGTCCTTTTTTCTATGCGAGAATGAACTGCTTTAGGGTTTTCAATTTTGACGATTTACAGGCTGTTTGGAAATCTGTGAATTGAATTTATTAACAAATTGGATTCAATTACATTAATAAAATTGAATTGAATTGAATTTACATTGTTTGAAAAAAACTCAGTAATATTAGAAATGCATTTAATTACACTATTTGGAATGAGAATAGATATAGTGAAGAACAAGAATGAATATTATTATTATAATTATGATGATTGATTAAGAGAAATGAATGATTACTATTACTATTAACAGTAGTTGATTTGTAAAAAATATTGAGAAATAAAAATTTATTATATTTTAATTAATTAATTAATCATATTTTAATTACTTATATTGTAATTAATCAATTACAACATATTGATTAATTAAAATATTGTAATTAATTTTAATTAATTATACTATAATTAATTAATTATATTGTAGTTAATTAATTATTAATAATAATTTAATTAATAATCTTTGAAATCCAATTAAGTGAAGCACAAGAGAGTAAGAAGTGAAGTAATCCAAATAATAAAAGAGTAAAAAAGCAAGACGCTACTTTTAAATAGCACAGAGTGATTCTTGATAAGAAATATAAGCAAAGAATTATATTCAATAAAAACTTACAATAAATATATAGATTTTGATAAATGTCTAGTTATAAACTCACAGCAAACAGCATTTTTTTATTCAAAAGTGTCTTCCTCAAATTTCAATGTAATTGAATTCCTATATTTGAAGGAGTGAATTCAATTTATAAAAGAGATTAGTTTCAATTATATACATGAATTGACGTAGATGAAGTAGAGGAAGTAAAAAGCTTGTCCAAGAAGAGAGAAACTTGGAAAAGGTGATAGAAAAATTATATTATCCATTTATAAATTGATCGAAGAATTGTATTATCAATTTCGAGATGGAACTTACAACAGAGCTTCAAGCATCAGTAGCTTTAGAAGAAAATTATGAGCATTATGTTAATGCATAAATTCCACACATCTATACAGCCTAAGAAAATCCATGGAATCTGTAGCTCTACTGGCAATTATTTTATATGAAGAAAATCCATGAAAGCAGCTAGCTAACAAAAATTGGAAGCAACAAAAGCTGCAACAAGCCATCAGGCATTAACTACCTTCACTGCAGATTGTGAACCAAAGGTAGAATTACATTAAGATCAAGGTGGAACTGAGAAACTGATGTCAATACAATAAATCTAATTTAAAAGAGGGTTCAAGGTTTAATAATCCCTTTGTAAACCCACCAGCTTTTAGGTGAAATTGAGCTACATGTAGCATTTCCTTTTCTCATTCACCAGCTTCATTCAGTTCAACATTCAAAGCTGCTCTTTTGCACAAGCATCCTTAACATTTTGCTCTGTACAGAAATCCCACAAGAAACATAGCATAAAACATTAGAATTAGTTAGGTATTGCTTAAAACTATTATATTCAAGCAAGATAAGTATTCTTTACAATTGAAGTAAATGTAGAAGTCAATTCTCCAACAGCACTGAGAAGATGCAGACAAGAAAATTCTAGTGAAAGGGGATTATTCTCTAGACGTGAATCTGCGATATTACAATCTATGCCCCCTGCCTACTAAATTTAGAGATGTTACACAGATTTTGCACAAGCAGAAGGCTTGAAGTGGCCTACTACAAAGTCACATGAAAGCAAGTTCATATCACTGTTCAAGTTAGTTACATCAAAGAAGAAAAATAGCATGCTCATAACTTACATATACTTGAAAAGGAGCTCAGTGAATTCCATTCCTTGTATGTGGCTTGACCACAGTGTTCCTTTCTTCAATAATGAAGTAAAGAAGCCTGTATAAAATAATTCACACAAAGTCATTAGATTCTCCAACTAGTATTCTCTTTCATGATATTGTTCAAAAGATCTACAGATATGAAATAAAGAACAAGAAGTCGTTACTAACAGGCAAAATCATTTGTTTTCACCTCCATCATTGTTGCTAGAAAATGTCTTTAGTTCTTCAGGTATATCCTTCAAGCCTGTATCTAAGGAACCACAAGTAAGTCAAACCAAAGTGAAAAGCGACCTATTATATGGATGCTTAAACCTTATAATTCAATCAAGCAACAATGAGAATTTGTACCTCCAGTTTTACTTTGGTGATCTGCATCTGCAGTCTTTGCCACATCAGAATTTAGTGCCCTAGCAATCCGTTTAACATGATTCAACCGTAATTTCTTAGGTGGAATACCTGAACCACTTGTTGGATGAGTAACTTTTAAGAAGCAGACCAAAATAATATACAACTCACCAATTAAATCCATACCATAAATATAAAAAATATATCAAAACAAAAACAACATTATTTGTACTTACAACTGGCGGTTGCATTTTGTCCTTGCAAAATCAAATCTGCTTCAATTTTCTGATTTTCAACAACATCCACAGGAGCATGAAGTGACCGTGCAAGATGTTTTATATGGTTTAGAAGTGGCCTTTTAGGCAATTGAGACAATTTATCAGCTGGAACTTCCAGGGCTACAAAATAAAGCACCAAAAGAATATTATGTTATCTATTTTGTATGAATCAATGGTTTATAATTTTCATATTGAAAGGAACAACAACAACGCTTACCCACAGTTTTCGTCATTGTCGCACACATACTTTGTTGTCTTTGATTAGTAGGAATGTGGACAACTTCATTGCATAAATTATTACTACTGGAGAAAGAGGCCACCTCATGATACTCATTACTCGGGAGCATAAGAATTTCATCATTGGTTGCAATACTTGGATTGGTCTGAAGGTCTAAACGAGCAACTTCAGCTCGTTGTCTCCGAAGCTGATAATTCCTACGCCTTCTAGCAAGGTGTTTCTCCCTCTCTTCAACACTCATAGACTGTCTTCTTTGTCTGTCCCTTAATCGCCGCTTTTCTCTTTCCTGCTCCTTCTGCAAATTCCTTATCGATGCCCTTTCTGACTGTTCCATTATGATCTTCTAGTCCTCTTCCAATCATTAAACAACTTCAAAGTCTTGACTGGCTTTCACCCTATCCTTCTACAAGCACATACCAACTCTCATGAAATCAAACATTGGCACAAGAGCTTAAAATTTATTGACTTCACAATTAGAAAGAATATACAACATAAATATTAAAGCTTCAGAGATGGTCACATGAAAATGAGGGAAGCATCCCCAATGCCACAGCTAACTTGACATAAATCAGATGAAAGTATGTTCGAAACAATATAAATAGACAAGGCAGCAGAGTCATACCAACAATGCAAAACAAACCATTCAGGCAAATTCTGCTAAGAACAATCTACAAACGTCACGTCTGGGAGGAACTCACATTGTCATGCATAAACAAAATGAACCAATAAATGAAGAATCTACAATAACAAAAGAAATCCTAATAAATCAACCAACCCTTTATCGAAACCAAAACGTATGAAACAAAGACAACCCAAGATTTAGAAGATCAAATGGGAAATGGGATTGGTCAAAGAAAGCATTTTGAGATTGAGAAAGACAAAAAGCGCTCACCTTTTCCTCTGGAGGATACTAATCTGTAAGATGAGAGCGAGAGAGCAATAAACATGTGAAGCAGGGAACATATAGAATCCGATTTAAAGCTGAACTCAGTTATGGGATTGGGGGGTCAGTTGGTCAGAGCCCTTTTTTGGCCGTTTCATAGCAAATTTGCCAAAATCAGTGAATTTGACGCCATTTATTTGGCCTTATCACTCGCTTCTTTTCACGTAAGCGTGGTGAGGGCTTAAGGAACACTATTGCCTAATGGAAAAATGACGTCTTCGTACGAAACGTCACAGAAACGTTTCTTTTAATTATATATTATATTCGTTTATTTTTATTTTATAATGTATAGTAACTCTATTTTATATTTAGTAAGGAAATACTTTTAGTTTATAATAATTAATTAATTCAAATAGTTAAATCATAATTGTAATGTTCTTAATATATATCTATTTTTAACTTTTGGAGCTAAACATACTTTAAACCAGTTTCCCATTTCATCCTTCAAGGAAAGAAAAAAGAGGTCAATCAGAAAAAGAGTGCAAAAGTAGTCGAATGATAAGGATTAGTTTACATGACTACCTCCATAAAAGTTGCATTTACACTTCTGAGGAAAGATTACATGATAACTCCATTCCATGCAGCTTTTAACATGTTGGGTCCAAGGGCAGGAAATGCTTTATTTGAGCCTCCCTGTAAGTTGGAACTATTTCTGATGTTCGTCCCCTTCACTTGGACTCCAAACATGAATATGTGAGCAAACATGAAACACCGAATGTTGCAGTATGAGTTAAGCCTTTGTTTCATTCTATGGAGGATGTATACAATGAAATTTGAGATTTTCAGGTAGTAACCTTAAACTAGGATGAGAGGAGAGCTACGATAATTTCCTTTTTCTACAACAGGATAAGCATTATTATTGCATCTCATCTAGATGCACTAGCAAAATTGGCGAAGTAAAATTTACAGGTGTTACAAAAATATCACAGTATGATCTTCATCTCCAAGCAGATGAGGTCGCCATGTGCCTGTGCTTCCAACAAAGGTAAAGAGCTCCATCCCTCTCTTCAAGTCCATAGTTTTTGTCATAATCCTTGAGCAAGTCCCTGACAGCAGTACTTGTTGAAGAACTTAATGGGCACTGGGTAAATCCGGCCATTGAAAATCGTAGTTTCCACTTTCCAAGAAGTTCATGTCGTTCAACTCTCTCATCATTCTCACAGGCAATCATGTTGACAATGTCCCTAGCCACACAGTGCTGCTCTGCATTAATCCGCTGCTTGTCATCCCGAGAACGAGCAACATCAATTGATTCAAACATAGCCGTATAGTAATCCAGTGTCTCAATGAATCTTTGAAAGAATGGTTTCGTATTGGTGTTGGACTCTTGCTCAACGACAGTCACAATCTTTGGGTTCAAACTCTTCACTAGTCTCAACAAAAGATCTCTGTGATTCGTTGTGTTCACACTCTCATCAGGCATGTGGTGCAGTACAAATGGAAAGTTCACTACCACAGCTTCCCCAGGCATGATTCTGAGGTCTTCCCGCCGAACCTCATAACAAGTCATGGCTGTATCATGGAACTCCAAGGGCACGTTCCACTGCCGAGCAATATCCAATAATCTCTGGCCTACAATATGCAGTCCCCCACCACGAGCATGGGTGGACTGTGTATCATCTACACCAGTTATGCGAATCACTGGTGGCCCACCCTGTCGATTTCCAAGTGCTTGAATTAGTGGAATCCATTGGCTGCCTTGGGCAATCTGGAAGTCAATGATGTGGATCACAGGTTCATGTGACACTGCTTCCCGAATCGCAACATTAGCTGACAAATATGCAAACCTCCAGTAAGGGCAGATCTGATATAGTATTCCCATGTAAGTCATCAGATCTGAGCTCAATGGGGCTTCACACTTTAAGGATTTGTAGATTTTACTACCTGAAAACTCCAACCTGGCTCTAAGCCCTTCCAACATATAAGCACCCACCCGCTGCATCGGATCTCCAGACACCGATACCATTTGGTCCAACACATGCATTAAACCTGCAGCTCTCGTTATGTCTTTATTAGATACTGCTTCAGCACAGGCAATAAGTACCTCTTTCAGATTTAACCTAGGGATCATTTCCACCATTTTGTTCCAATCCCAACATCCCAGCAGATTTGATTGGTCGACCCCACTCATGAAGCAGAAATTGCAGCTGTCTGTCACATCAGATTCAGGCTCCATCAAGAAGACCTCTAGTTCCCTCATTTTCCGCCTCAGTACATTGCTGTCATCAGCAGAAGATGAACCACTTATTGGAGATCCATATAGGTTGTCAGGAGAATGATAATGGTCTGACACGCATGAATGTGAACCTTGGGGTGAAAATGGACTTTTGTTTGAGGAGATGCTAGCAGCAGGAGAATCATATACAACAAAACCAGTGGTTGTAGATGATTCTAGAGTGAAGTATTCTTCCTTGTAATTCTCAAAGGACACACTTGTTCCTTGACTACCAGCATCTGACAGTGCATTGTTGTCTAAGAATTGGAAAGACAAACCATATTGATTAACTTCTTGCCCAGGCTGGTGATAAAATTCATGGATACTGGCAGAACTTTGATGTTTCTGTGACATTTGCTTCTAAAACTGACTGACTGATACAAATAGAGAAGTGCCAATAGCAGCCTATTGTACTTGATCTGTTCAGTGATTATTTGCGAAAGGAAACACTATACTAATCAGCAGCCATCAATAGACAGTTGGTTATCATGGAAGTTGCAAAAGCGAATTCTAATCTGCTGCTGTGAACTTTTGTAGTCCATAAATCAGTCTTGTATCAACTCGATCTGCCAAAAATAAAAGGCAATAAGATTCTACAAGACCAACATAGTTGGAAACCACATAAATAGATGTAAAGAAAAAGAAGTGAGTTAATTACAGGAACACCAAGTAGGAAGGAATGCAAAGAAGGAAAGCAGTCACTAAACCACAACAACCAAGTACCCACGTAAACTTAATTTGCTTTTGCGGGGAAGGAACTTAGTCACGAACAGAAGGCAAGCAAAAGAAGCACCCAAATGAAGTAACTGAAAATGCACGAACTAGCTCGCATACTGTTTCATGCAGAACTTGATCGCATACGCCGTCATTTTTTTTTCAGTACAAGTCAATAGCGGTGGTAATAATTCCAAAAGAAACTGAAGTCAAAAGCAATCATTTCAAGGGCATTGCATCACCAGGCACAGAAGTTCAGGCGAATAAATACACTCAAGACCAAAAATCCTTTGTCAGAAAACTGAAGCATTTTAGCTACAAAAAAGGGCAAACAGTGTTTCATCCTTCTGTTCTCTTTTTGACTATTCAACTCAAAACAGTTGATCAATTAAAAAAGACGGAAAATTCCAAAACTCTAAGTTAGTCAACCCACATGTATAGAAGATAACTACAAAGAAGAAGTCATTGAGAAGATAGTCAATCCTTATAACAAGGACTGAAAGACGAAGAAAATGAAAATTCAATTTCGTCCATTTGTTACTTGTAAAAGACAAATGAAAAAGAAAAGGCAGGAAATTCCTAGAGAGAAGAGAAACACGTCAGAGGTTTAGACCAACAGCTACAAACGCTATCCACAGAAATCCAATGACCCAGTTTCCAGTATTTCATAGCAAGTAGTCCTTTTTTGCTACAACTTGGTCTTCAAAGAATGCACGCAAAATTAGACCAACTTATTTTCTGTACCGAAATACCCTGTGCCCCTGTTCCCCTTACAACGAATAATAAAGTTCAGATTGTTTAAGAGAGAAAACAAAGGAACTAGGTTTTAAAGTTACTAGTCAAAAACAAACTAAGTTCTACCTGAAACAAACTAAATCTATCTATGAATCAAGAACATCAACACCAATCACCGAGAACAATAAATAACAAAAATAAACAAACCCATGTTTTTGTTTTTCAAGGTAGAAATCCGTGATTTTTTATGGAAATAAATTAAGAATCATGAAGTTAAATAAACAAACATTAGCTGAACACCCCGGTTTCACAAACGGAAAACAACTAAAGACTTCAACTTTCTTCAATAATTGATCTTTAAAAACTTAAACAGAGTAAGAAATTGCACTTAAATTTGATTTTAACACTTACCCATGCTCTTACAAAAGTAAAATAAGCAAAGAAATCAAACTTGCTACATACCACACCCGACCAATGCACAAAAACCAGAAATACCCATCGATTCAAAGATTATCAGAATCCATGTTAGCTGATAACAAAACCCAGTTAACTTTGTACGAAATCTGTCTCCAGCTTACCTTAAGTTTCTTCCAAAGCTCTGAGGTTTCAGTAGTTGTCTAAGCTTGAGATCCTTCACACGGAGAGAGAGAGAGAGAGAGAGAGAGAGAAGCTATGTTGTGTTACTTGTGTAAAAGGATGCTATAGACCACTGCTCTATTATAAAGTTTCATTGGTGAGCCTTCTCAGTTATTGCCCCTCAAAGTCCTTTTTATTTACATGAGATACCACACACACGTCTGCATAAAACTTTTTTCCTTTTCTATATTTTCCTATAATTTTTCTTGATTTCCATTTAAAAAGAAATAATAATATTTTAACATAATATCTTAATTTTATAAAATTATAAATATTCTTTTAATATGTATTACCTTCTATTCTCTTTCTTAAAAGACATAAAACTTTTATATCCTCAAAAAAATTTAGAAAGCTCTTTTAATTTCTAATTTATCATAAAAACTAGTAATAGTAGGAGAAGAGTAATCACTCATTCTTATTCCTAAATCAGCATTTTTAAGATTAAAGAGCGGAGCCAAAAGAGGGAGAAAGCTCTCCATTCCTGGTTTTCCTATAACTGGATCCTCCGGAACTACAAAAATCCTTAGTGTCTATTTGGATAGACTTATATCAGTAGAGCTTTTTAAAGAAGAGCTTTTCTAAGAAGTCAGTTGACTGTTTGGCTGACTGTCATTTAAAAAAGAAGTTTTAAAAAAACTTCGTACAATAGACTGTTTAGCAACATAAAAATAAAAAGCACTTTTAATTTTAACTATTTTTATTTTGTAATAAAAATTATTTATGCATACAAATATTATTTAAAATATATTAAACAATATGCAAAGCACAACATATTAATTATTATATAATTTTAAACCATATGAAACATAAATAAAAATATATCTAACAAAATCTTTTATATAGATTATAATATAA
>JANIHY010000208.1:8111324-8132319 GCA_027479065.1 Erythroxylum brevipes
ATGTATTGTTTTGGTATCAATGTAACCAAATCTGGAAAATTGTGATGTGATAAAGGAATAAAGGTATTCTTATGAATACAAACATGATCTTAAAGATATGAGTAATGTGTATTAAGTATGAATGAATGAGCATTGAAGAACATGAGGTAATTTTGAATAAGAATTGGGTAATTATATGAATACATATTGCTAGAAAAGTTTTATGAATGTATAATTGATGAATTTGGAGTAAATCAAGCTATAATGTTTGAATGGTCAAGATAATTGTATAAGAATATATACCCTAAAAGTCAATTGAGCATGCATTGAAACATGACACATATACATGTGTGTGATTGTATATTCATATGATCAAACAAATTAGTGATTTGTAAACTAGGTGTGTATCGTATGACAATAGTGTGTGAGGTGATTATCAATACTCAAACATTGTCGAAACATCGAGGCAATAACTTTTCTGAAGTGTACTGTGATTTAACTTAGATAAGTAAACTCAGTTATATGTGCTTATGTATGAATTGAATGTTTAATATGAAATGTGTGTACAATTGATTTATAAATGTCAGATTTAGATCCGAGGAGCTGAATATAAAGCATGGGTATACTAAAATAAAAACATGGCATATAAAAAGATGCATCTCATTACATTGAAATGCATGATCAGATAAAGGAGTTGCGATCAAAGTGACCAAAGATAGAAAAGAGCTTTAAGCTCAGGATTGTGAAAAGAGCCTCAAGCTTAGATGACACAGACTCGATATCCACAATGGATATAGGCCAGAAAGGATCTGGGGATCCACAACAGATACGAGACAGTAAATTAGGTTGATAGGCACTTGGTCACAATAAAACAAAAATGAAATTGGGAAACATATATGCATTTGCATATACATTCCTACATGTATCATATGATTAAATTTAAATGAATTATTGAATTGTTTTAAAGTAGTGTGATATTACTAAAGTAAATGGAAGATGTATTGTGATATGCAATGCTAGCTTACATGATGCACTTATTGAAGTATGATGAAATGAGATGTGGTGTTCAGTACTGGATGATATGATATACTTATTGATTTGGGTTATAACTTGTTTGTGATCTGACTTGAGTGAATACATCGATGATGGTTCAAAATTGTAATGTTTTTATAGGTTCAAAGGAGTTCTAGCTACTGAGGTTATAAACTAGAAGTCTAGTACTTGCATTTTGGGAAAAAGAATGACTTAAAGGTCTAATCAGCTGAATCTGAGGAGTATAGAAAGATGTCTGGTGTATTAGCGTCTCATGTCATGTTATATTTTTGGTACTGAGAGTGAACTCTTAAAAAATGTTTTGTAATGTATATATATGGATTCTGAATTGTAATGTTACATATGACTTTTATGTTTGTCAATGAAATGGGAAGAATTGAACACTTAGAATGTTTATGATATGTTTGATGCCTTTAATGAGTTAGTTTGATTGTTTTAATGTACCATTCTTATAAAGTAGATTTTTGAATATCCTCTAGTATGTTTGGACATATGCTCTACGAGAGTGGTATGTTATACTAAACATGTCACCTTCACAGAAAATACACCTTTTTTTCTCCAAGTCCTCTCTTCAGGGGGAGATTTTAATATGGAAGATAGCATTTTGTGAGTCCTTCAAACCACTTAAAACCCTTGACCTTCCTCATGCTCCAGCTCGTATTGTTGAAACAATCGAGTCCTCTGAACTAATTACATTTGAGTTTCCCAATTTTACTACTGAACTCGTGTCATCACGTGTCCTAGCTAGCGTTACTTAGGTATATTCAAGGAGGAAGGTCATTTCAAAACTAATATAGGTCTAAGAATCCAACTCAGACGCTAGAAATGAAATCATGGTAAGATCTGACTCACCTTTACACACATAATTTGTTGAACCTATTATTTTTAGGAAAGGAACTAGAAAATGCACTAAGCGACCACTTTGTCAATTATCTCTTTATGTTTCTCTTAAGTATCTGTCACAAGCTTACCAAAAATTCATTGTGAGTTTAAATACCATTACTATCCCTAACACCGTTTCTGAGGCATTGTCAAAAAGGAATGGAGGGATGCTATAAGCGAGCAGATGAATGCATTGGAAAAGAATAGGTCATGGGAGATTGTTAATAAACCGAAAGGGAAAACATTGTTGACTATAATTTGATTGTCACACCCAAATATAAGGCTGATGGATCTCTTGAGAGATATAAAGCTAGATTGGTGGCCAAAAGGTACACTCAGAGTTATGAGATTGATTATTAAGAAATTTTTGTTCCAGTTACAAAGCTGAACATTGTGAGAATTTTGTTATCATTGGCTATCCACTTTAATTGGCAGCTTTTACAATATGATGTTAAGAATGTATTTCTCCATGGAGACTTAGATGAAGAAATCTATATAAACATCCCACCAAGATTTGAGGGAGACACTGGTAGCAAAGTTTGGAAGCTAAGGAAGACCCTTTATGGGTTAAAACAATCTCCTAGAGTTTGGTTTAGGAGATTTGCGAAAGTCATGAGAGAGTCTGGGTATAAACAAAGCCAAGATGATCACACTCTTTTCATTAAACATTCAGCTGCAGGGGGAGTTACTACTCTTCTAGTCTATGTAGATGACATCATAGTGATTGGAAATGATGAGAAAGAGAATCATGAATTGAAGCGAAGACTAATAAAAGAGTTTGAGATAAAAGAACTTGGGAAACTAAAATACTTTCTCAGTTTTGAGGTGGCATATTCCACACACGGGATTTTTATATCTCAACAAAACTACATGACTAATTTGTTGGTATAAATAGGGAAGATTGGGTGGACCCAAACCATAAGTTGGGAGAAGCTAAAGAAGAACCAATTGTTGATAAAAGGATGTATCAAAGACTGGTTAGTAGACTCATATATCTCGCTCACACTCGGCCAGACATAACGTACTCGATAAGTGTGATCAGTCAATTCATGTATGATCTAAGAAAACCTCATCTTCAAGTTGTTTATAAGGTTCTACATTACTTGAAAGGCAATCCAGGAAAATGAATTTTGTTTAAGAAAAACAATGCTCTTACTCTAGAAGCTTACACTAATATTAACTATGCAGGTTCTATAGTGGATAAAAGATCAACTATAAGGTATTGTGCTTTTCTTAGAGGTAATTTGGTAACGTGGAGAAGCAAGAAGCAGAATGTGGTAACAAGGTCATTTGCAGAATCAGAATTTAGGGCTATTGTTTAAGGATTGTGTGAACTACTCTGGATGAAGATTATTCTAAACAATTTGAGAGTCAAATGTGACGATCCTACAGAGCGTTATTGTGACAATAAATCAACCATCAATATTGCTCATAATCTTATACAACACAATAGGACAAAGTATATTAAGATTGATAGACATTTCGTTAAAGAAAAATTGGAAAAAGGCTTAGTGTTTATGTCCTATGTTCCATAGAACATTAAGTAACTGATGTTCTAACGAAAGAGTTGAACAATTTAAGTTTTCATGATCTTATATACAAGCTAGGAATGGAAAATACCAATTCCTTAGCTTGAGGGGGGATGTCGAGATAGTGATCAATTGTAAATATATTATATTGAGATATAGATAAGCTTTAAATATATTAGATAGAATAAGTTTGAAATCCCTTAAATTAAGGGATTCTATTAGATAGCTTTAGATAACGTTTTTTATTTAATTTCCTATTTTTTCTCTTGTAATGTCATGTATAAAATTATGTATATTTCCTATTCAATATATCAAAATATATGAAAATTCTTTCCCACACTTTATTTCTAGAATTTAACTAAACAATGAAAGTATGCTTTACATGAGAGATAATGAACGTGGTGATAACAACATTTCATAACTATGTTATGAAAAAATGGGAAAGAAAACAATCTGGAAATTTTAATTCTAAAAATAGATGTAAAAGGTGTTAAAGAGTNNNAATACATAAATTTACTTTTATTTTAGATTAAAACCCTTACAATTTTAATGAATATTTAAATATATTTTAGCTTTAAATAAAATAACATTGTACATATATTCAAGAATATAAAAATTCATTATTATCATATAATTATAGTAAACATGAAATTTAGCCCCTGCATTCTTGACAAATGACACAGATTGCAGATAAGGTGAGTTAGACTTAGCCATGAACATCAATTTTGCTTTTAGATTACAGCTTTATTTACGTCCCACAATACACCAATCTCACCAAACCAACTGGAAATTGTATTATTTCTTACACCTCTCAAGAGAACTTTTCAACCATAGAAGCCCATTTATCCACACAGCAAGCCTGCAAAAACAGCAGCTTTTGATGGGAAAACTCTGGTGCATCCTGTAGTCAGTGTTGATGAATTGAAGCATAAACAAA
This sequence comes from Erythroxylum brevipes, assembly GCA_027479065.1. NCBI lineage: Eukaryota > Viridiplantae > Streptophyta > Magnoliopsida > Malpighiales > Erythroxylaceae > Erythroxylum > Erythroxylum brevipes. Next base: position 8,115,705 of record JANIHY010000208.1, read on the forward strand.
GTCACATATATATGGACCTCAAACCCAGACGAACCTATATCTTGAAATTCAGTGCTCCTTATAAATTCAATTCAGCCAGTAACTCATGTGAATTCAATTACAAATGATTGATAATTTTGTTTTAAACGTTAGAAATTGAAGTCTTCCAATAATACCCAAGCAATACTCTACAACACAATAACCCTATCACGTTTTTGGATAAATCCCACAACCACTCTTCTCTCATCTGACTACCCACGTAATATTACTCACGCAACAGCAATAACATCCGTACATTTTTAAGCTTTCAAATTATAATAGTTTTTTATTATCTTTCGATTTAGTCTAATATTATTTGTAATCAATTTTTTCTTTTCATTTTAATAATAAATTTTTTTGATGATATTATTTATAGTGAAATTGATGTTTATAAGTTGCTCTGTATAAGTGTGAATGTTTATTATTTAATAAGATTATTTTTTAATCAAGAGTAAAAATGTCGTATGAAATAATTGAATTCATTTTGATTGTGTTCCAAACAATGTAATTGAATTCAATTCTAATATTACTAGATTTCTTCCAAATAATATAAATTCAATTCAATTCAATCTCATTAATATAATAGAATCTAATTTGTCAATGAATTAGCCAAACACTCCGTAAATGTCTCAAAAAGAGAGTTTTTTCAAGTTTTTTCAAATGGGCCTTGGAGATTTGTGGTGATGGGAGCTGCTTCTCTGGGTGTTTTGCTGCCGCTGGGATGGGTGATCAAACTTTAGGTCCTGAAGGGGCATTGATGGAAGAATTCTGGGAAAATATAAGGAGATAAGCCCTGTATACACTTACAGCAAGTACAGGGGCTCTGTTTACAGCCCATAGTCGAATTGATTAAGAACCCTGTATCAGCAGTCCTTCTCCTTGTTATCTTTGGGGGCAGTTTATACACAGTTTCTCAGGTGCTGTATGCCGTGGTTGGTGTATCTGAGTTTACTTATGATTATGGATATTAGGATGGAAATCTTGAGCACTCAAAACTTCCAGTGTCTAGCATTCAGTATCAACATTCCACTGTTGTTACTAGAATTGAATAAGCTGTGAATGCCAAACATTTCTCGCAGAAAACTTCTTTTGATCATAGGGATTGAGTTCGTTTTCCTTTCTGTATTGATATTATTTCTACCGGGAAAGGAAATTACTATGGCTTAAGAAAGCGTTAGTTCTTTCAGTTTGTTTATTATGATAAAGAAAAGCTAAGACTCTCTTCTTTGTCAAGACCCTCTGAAGCATTTGATAAATAAAAGATACAATTTGAGCTAGATTAGCAGAGAACTTTGGTAAGCTAGATTTCTGCATATTCTGAGTTTGGGAATGGTGCATTAGTTAGCTTAGGACATTATGCATCATAGACTAGCACATGTGCTTTATACTAGATTCATATATTCCCTTGTGACTATCTTTACCAACATCACATTAACTTTTGAGCCAGTCATTGTATGGCATAACCTGTTCGATTTCTTTAGTTCATAGAGTCAAGCCAACCCAGCTACAAGCATAATCTATGACTTCCTGCAATAAGTTTTGAAGCTCTGGATTCATAGTAATTGGGTTTAAAGCAGCTATAAGTTGCCTCAGCAACAAGTTACAGATGTGACTGATAACTGATAGGGAAAACTGTTGGCATACTGGAAGGAGAGAATTTCTCCAGGCCCAAGAGCCTCGCCATCATTGACAAGGCAGTCATCATATTCAACTCGGCGAAACACGGTTGGATTGATCAACCGGGCTGAACTAAACCATCCACAGCTAACGTGAATGTTAGACATACTACAACCAGAGACACATACATTCAGTATTTGAACATTGAATGATGGGATTCCATTAGGAAGTGGTGATGCTGAGCCTTGATATATTGCTATATCATCCCTTGAGCAAGTAGTGCCGATGCGGTTTGCATCTCCATAATCTGTTTACAGGGCACAGAGTTACGGCTCATCAGTGTCAAAATCAGAGAATGAGACCCAAGAATTTTGCAGTTACAGTCCGCTTGCATGATGGTGGCAATTAGAAGATCGATGACGATTTGTGCGAGAATGAATGTACCCAATGGCAAGTTCAGTGATCAGTATGTACCCATTGGCAAGTTCAGTGATCAGTGAACATGAGCAACAAAAGGTGTATATATAGTCTGTCCTGGTCGAAATGAGTTGCTTATTGATGCTTAAAAGAAGAGATGTTTTAGTTTACCTGTAGACTGCAGGAGCTTCCTAGCGGAGAGAGTGTTGTTTTCCTTGGAAAACGCTGGTCTTTTAATGGCGACCTCCTGGCTAACAAGTACTGTTTCTCCATGAAATAACTCCAACACTGCATTTGTTACTGTAACTTAATTATTTCATTTTCCAAATGCAAAAGCCAAAAACTTTAACCTTAAAACCATAGCCAAAATGAAGAAACTTCAATTAAACATAAGAAAAAGAATACTAGATAGTTTGCGTGCATGCATGGTCATCTGGGAAATGAACTCTTTTTTCTTTTTTCTTTTTTCTGTTTTTCGTAACAAAGCCTGCGCAACCAACAATTCCCATCTCCGAACTTATTAGACTTTGTGATCTAAACCTGAAATGATGTCATTGAACTTGGACAATTTAACTAATCAAAGCAACTTTTAAAATCCAGGGATCAAGGGCCTTAAACTGGAACCAACACTATCTGCTACAGACAACACTTGGCAATGTCCCACTCATCTGTATCATGTAGACATGCATGGATCGAGTTTATCAGACGAAGTGTAAACTCATCTGAATTATATGATAATGTCGAATTTGACAGACTTCTCATTGTCAAGACCTGTTCGTTCCATCATCTTCCATTTTTCCTCTAATAACTTTCATTTCACAAGTAAACGTCATGAAAATAAGAACAAGCACAGGAACAGATGATACCTAGAAGAACTGTTAGTAGAGAACTGAATATACTAACTAAAAGAAGCATCATTCCAGGTGTTCGGTCATCAAGACATCTCCAACCTCTAACCATCATCGACCCCCTTAGTATATGTGCCTTGTAATGAACCAGAGAGAAACGTCAGACTAAATAAGCACTTGAAAGAGATACGCACATGCATACGTTTACCTTAAAAGAACAAACTTAAAGAACACAAAGTGCGATACCATGAGTGTACTGTTCCTACAACCTTGAAGAGAGACGAGTGTGAGATTAGATATACTTCAACAAGGACTAGGAAAAAAACAAAAATCTGTGGTCAGTGTCCTGTGAAGTGTAAGCACAGTCTCACGCGCACATAAATATAGGTGGAGATCGAGGGGGGTTTGGCTCCTAAATGAGCGAGGGAAGTGCATTCATAACACGAGAGTCCAAAGACTAGAATCGGATGGTGATTAGATTACTATTAGACATAATTTCTACGTAGCTGCCGCAAACTTTTTCGATCTATGTTCCTATTTACTTGATATGCACGCTTGTGTTTTCTAAACGGAAAAAGTTTCAAATATTAGTATAATCGTAATATTACTTTTCAAGAATGGTATATCTTTGTCTGCCCTAGTTTAGATCAGATATTGCGTATGTGATATGACTGAAAGAGAAAGCAGAAACACCAGCACCAGTCGAAACACTGACTGACTCAAAGCAGTTGGCATTTATTAAAACTGTTTAAAGAGAGTAGTAATGAAACGCTTTCTTCCCCAGAAACATTTAGACTTTGTTTCAGGCAATAGCTACATAATTATGGCAGCTAATTTAAGACTCAAAAGAGTCAAATCCTGACAGAAAAGCTTAGTATCTGGAAAAGAGAAAAAGAAGGCGGTCAAGTTGTGATTATAAATAATGACCAGACCCTTTTGTGTTTGTTTATTATACAGAAACTAAGGGCCGCCATTAAAGCATCAGGAACCTGCTTTTCAAAGCGGCGTAATTTACTGTCTTTGCCTGTTCCTCTCTCTCTCTCTCTGTATCTGTCACTCATCTCCACACGCACCACTTAATCTCCTCCTTACTCACCCCATAATATTAAATCGTCTGCTACATTCAAGAATTTAGATATAGCAGTAGTTACTCATGCAGGGTTGCATGCAACTTCCTCCTCGTTAACTTCAACTAAGATTGAAAAAAAAAAAGGAAAGAAAACCAAAAGCTTTTTCTTCAAATATCTTCACAGGGATCGTGTTTGAATATTCCCATATCATTGGTCACTTCGCTTTGCATGCAGCTCTGCGTGCATTCATTTAGTTGCATGTTCATATGACCTCGTTGTCCCTTTCTTACAGGACACTAACAAATCACAGAGATGGAGATTTTCACGTTTCTAGTTAAAGAGTTAATAAGGGCCATTGAAGTGTTTCGATTTACATTAAGAATAATTATAACTTCTAACATTCTTCATGCAATTTTTTAAACCATTCTTATTCTTTTAAGGCCAGAGCTTTGCTTCCCGTAAAAAATGTACTTGATTCGAACGAGAATTAGTTTGAGTGTAGATGACTTAAAGATGTCTTTCTATAATTGGACCCTCTTAAGATATCTCGTAAGAAATTATAAAAAAATAATAATAACAACGAACCAATTTAACGTGATACCAATCTATACCTAAAATTGTTGAAAAAATGAATGAGTCCTGAAAGAATTGGTAAGGTTATTCTTTTATGACTAGAAGATCACGGAGAAAAGGTTACATATACAATCGATGACTCTCTCTGACTTTTGTAACTTGAATAGCTTTGTGCAAACTATAAAAAGAATAATAATTCTTTTGCCAAAAGATGAAATTATGTGGTGGAAAAAGTTGCTAGAAAGGTAACATGTTAAGGAAGAAAAAGGTTTAGATACCCTTTTTTAGCCATCAAAGTATCTTGATTTCAGGAATTTAGCCTTCAAACCATGTTTAAGTGTTAGATTTAGCCTTTCATCTATTGAAATTTAGCCACTGATTATGTTCCTAAGTTGTCTTCTTTTTGTTAGTCCAATTTTAAACCTCAACTTTATTTTACTTTTTAATTGTGTGCCCTCTCCATATCTGTAGTAGATAATAGATATGTAGCTCATGCCTTTATCTATGCATTGGAGAACTTTATATTAGGAGATTCCTTAATTTGAAAGGTTTTAAGAGCGAGCCGGTGGAGAGTAAAAAGGGTTCCTTCTCCATATAAATTCGCATTTTCATGATGATCTTGTGTGTATTGGATATTCAATCCAAGACCTGGAATTGAATTAAGTTTATGCGTTTTTGTATGAGATTGTGACTGCGATTTGATGTTTTATTAGTAATTTGTACGATACAGATTTAAGTAAGAATCTAAAACTAAATTGATAGGAACTGGGGAGAGAAGAATTTTGTTACTCAGCTTTTTTATAAATTAAAAAAACGAAAATTTAATATGAAAACAAAACTGATTCCCACCAGCCAAGCTGAGGGTTGAAGCAGGAGCTGACATATGAAGGAATGGCTATTCTTACAAGGGCCTAGCAAAAGAAGATATCAAATACATAGTTCAACAATGTATATCAGCCATTGTTATTCCATTCATCCACAGAGAGATCATCAATATGATGCTTGAAGTTTGAAGACTCTTACTTAAGCTGCTTTAAACCCGACGAGAAAAAGCATTCCCAGCATACCGTGATCGTGAACACTCCCTCTCTTAACTGGTTTTCTTCCAAACAATGGCAGCCTGCATAAATTATAATCTTCATTTCACCTCAGACAGACGACCGGATCGTAATTGCAGGAGCGCCTACAAGTCTTTCAACAGAACACAAACATGTTCTTTTCAGAAGTGATCATCCTTCTGGCAGAAGCGCTACAAGTCTTTCAACAGAGTCTTTCAACAGAACACAAACATGTTCTTTTCAGAAGTGATCATCCGTCTGGCAGAAGTGCTTCCAACAATTCTCTCCAGCTAAGACAGCCAAGATAGGAATTACAGCGCATCCACGTAAATAACACATAGCCAGGACCGGGTAAAATATTACAAATATCTGGTACATTCCTAGGGAGCTAACCAAACAATATGATCATTGCAGACTAAATCAACAGAAGAGTTTTAAGCTATTACCCGAAGCTGATCAAATCGAGAAAAAAGAACTGTGCAGTCAGTGTCATGTGCCCCATCAAGCATGTTAAGCACCTGCAACAAAGAAAGAGAAGTGTACAGATAAATTAAGAAGAATCCATCACTAGGTTAGAAGACCAATGATGGTCAATGTAACCTATTACAGGAAGAATGCTCACCTCGGGATAGAACTCCTTCCTTTCAGGGAGAGAATAGATGATCAAATTTCGAATACCACGAATCTTTTCACAAAGAATTGATAAACAAACGTGTTACAACTTCAGTCACAAATAAGGTAAATGTTCAGACTTAAAAAGACCACGCAGAAAAATTACAAGCTTTCTAGATCTATGGCAGGAGTAACAGCAGTTCAAAAGTACCTTATATCGGTGGTAAAAATGAGCTCTCTCGGTGTAAAGCATGATTTTCCTTTTTCCTTCAAAAAACCAAACTCGTGAACGAGATATATCACTTGGTTTGGTGTATCTGAAAAGAAAGAGAGTGGTAATTCAAAATTCCAAAAGAGTGAATATAACATTTGAAGACAAGCATACCCTAAAATAGAAAAAAAAAACAAGGGAGAACAATACATGGAAACTAAATGATGATTAAAGGGTAGAAAGATGGTTTCCTACTCTGAAAGAAGGCAGAAGGATGCATTCTGTGACTTCAAGAAGTTGCGAACTCTCACATATTCAAAGTAAGAACTAATGAATAGCATAGTTCCCCCCTGAAACAAAATGTTAAATCATGGCATACAAACACATTAGGGTTAATTTAATGGTTTCCAACACTGAGCATGTACCTGGCTAGCATCCTTTATCTTTGGAAACACCTGTACCCATAAAAGAGAGAGTATCTTGTCATGAACCACATAATGGTTTGAATTTTCTCCCCAATCCTTACATTTTCCTAATATTAAACCCCCAAAGAAAATTATATGAAGAGCTTCCAATATATGAAGGACAGGATGTTTAAATAGCCAGTTAAAAAGGAAGCTGAACAAGTCTGGCTTTTGAAAAGGTTAAGAAAGCAGAAATCTTCTTTTTATGGCCTTAACCAGAAGGAGGAAAGTGTGATAACATTTTTCTGTCAAACTGTAAATTTTGTAACAACCTTCTTAGTAAAATATTCAAGTCGAGCATCATCAGCATCGATCACCGAGCTTGCATCAAGTCTCTCATAAATCTGTGGCAAGTCAATATTCGCAAAAGATTAACACTTACATACGTAAAATTACTGGCTTCATGCATTGGTCATATTACTAGCCAAAGTAAGAAATCAGGCAACTGAAACCAAAATATTGTAGACTATGTCTTAATGAACTGAGAAGCTACAGGGTAATGCACTATAAAAGACGTGTTTGATCATTGGAAATGTATGCATATAGCAAGACATGAGACACACGGATGCACCCATGATGCAACGCATGCATTGGTGATCTTTTTTCTGATACATCTATCTTGTCCAATTATTGAAATCCATAAAGGAATTATATCTGTAAACATTTTCCTGGCTGAAAAAAGGTGCCTCATACTTCAATCTCACTAATGTTATCGTCCAATGCCCAGGTTTAGAATTAAGAGAGAGGATACATGTAGCCAATGCCAAGGTTTAGAATTATAAACTAGTTTCAGTTTAGTTTCCCATAATGAATTTGGGTTTGACAATTAATGCCCCTAGGAAATTATTTGTCAAAAAGTCTAAAAAGTGAATGAATAACCAATGACATACTGTAGATTAAACAAGTAAACTGAACATACCTGTCGCACTTGAAGTAAGATTTTGGGAAGCATGCCTTTATACTCACACGTCAACTTTACCTATTAATATCATCAAAAAGATTGTTTTAGCTAACCCTTTACTTTGTTAGACATTTGAACCAAGTAATGAGGATGTTGTTTATTCATTAGAATATGGATGAAATATTGTGCATATTCATTCAACATGTACAAAACCATGGCTTAAGCCATATGCAATCAGCACAAGACGAGCCAGATCCATTCTGATTCACATATTTATAGTTCGAAGATCTGATAGAAAATAGTTCAACAGGTGTCACAAGAATAACACTTTAGGCATGCTCTTGAGAAATGAAGTGTCCAATGGTGAAAATTTTCAGAACACCACAAAAGAGTTGACTGGAGTAAGCTACCGAGGATATGTATGGTTTTCACTTGATGCAACTACATACACTGCTGAATCAGATATATAAGGTACACTTGATTATACTAAAGACAATAGTGAACATGAATTCTAACCCATCCATGAGTTGGACTAAATTTTAGCCCAAGTAATATGTGAAACACAGGGAGAGAGACATGATTTAAGAGCAGAAGTGAATGCATTAAAAGACAACAATCTTTGTAAGCTAAGCCAGTCCTATGATACTGGCAGGAATTCAGCTATTATATAGTCCCTCATTGCCCTTAAATAACAACTTCTAGCTCTATCTCCTATGGTCCAGATGTATGCAGCTGGAAGATTTAGCAAATGGAGTAAACAAAAAACGTACCTTTCCTTGGTAGTTAACACATTGATGATTGAACAGAGCATTAATGTCTGAAACAAAAAAGAAACTTGATTATAATTGGTCTCAATGCGGATTCTAGGAAAAGTACCAGTTGCCCTGCCTTAGTAACTTTTTAATAACGCAAACATGTAGAAGTAGCAAGAAATAGAAATAAATGCAGCATTCTCAGAAAGGCAAGAGAAACATAGATGTTGTGATGTACATGCACAAAAATGGAGGTGTAAAACCAAGGAAAAACTTAATCTCTATAATTTGTCAATTGCTCTGTACTAATGCCATAGTTTTACATGTAAGACTTCTGGAAAAAGCCTTGGGACTTCCTATACCTGATGTCTAGATCCAATAGCTGAAAGAGAAAAAGAAGAGGATAGAATTACCTGGATTAACATAATAACCCAGAAGTATAGTTTGCCGATAAAATTTTGCATGCCCTTCCAAATACCTAAACAAGAAAAGCATGCATCACTGAATTAATAGTTTAAAGAAGCTACAAAGAAAAATATGACAATTATAACTTCTGTAAAGGATTCTGTACAACGATGAACCTTAAAATCTAAAGCATCAAATTGATAATCATGACATCGATCAGGATAAATAGTAGACATACCACTTCCTAATGCGCATGATGTCAGTCCCGTGCTGCTTAGAAGGTATGCGGTTCAATTTCTCAACAACAGAAGTTAGAAAGGCCCAATTCTAGGTAGGTGCACATTGTGTGAGAAAAACAGCACATAACAACATATTTCAAAATCAAGATGAATATAACAACCAAATCACCAGATTCACGATTTACCTGCATTGCAATGATATCTGCATGATCAATGATTAGAACCTGCTCATCCAATGAAAAGTACTCAATCTATTAGTTATAAATTAACAGAAACAGAAAATCAAAAAAATGACAAGCATCAAAAGGAATACTCCTAAAGGCAAACTAGTGCAAAGAAACTACCTCTATAGAAGAAAGATAGTCAACATCAATTTCCTTATTGATCTCAGCTTTGGCAATTTTCTGACAAAAATAAAGTTCTGTTAACTACAGCAGAAAGTTGCACAGCTTTTTTTATTATTTTATGTGTCTCAAGCTGGAAAATTACATTAAAGAAAACAAAATGCTTAAGCATGAACCCGAATCTCGAAACAACAAAATCTATGCCACTTTTTACTATTCCAATAGCATGCAAGCAGTAATTAAATCATAAATTTAAGTTAGAATTAACTTCTAGCAAATTGCAGATGAAAAGCACTCCAGATTTCAAATATTATCTACAGTTTAATTCCAATTTCATAAAGTTTATTTACAGAAAGCATGAAATGCCACCAACACAGATGAGAAGTTCTAGGCATTAGTTACATCTTCAGAAAAGATCAAGCCAAATCACCCTTGTGAAGAAATAATGTCCACAAGATATGAAATATCTACAACCCAACAGATGCCAAGAGAATCATGTGGAACTAAATACATTACGCTACACAAATTTTCATGGTAAGGGTAGCAGCTTACGTCATGTAATTTGAGAGGTGAAGCAATAATGATGTCTGAGGAATAAAAATCACTATATAACTTTATGCTCTTCCTGAAATAAAAATCAAAAGAGAAAAAAAAAACATTATTAAAGAAAACGAAAAAAGACATTATTAAAGAAAACGAACCAAATATGATAAGAATCCATAGAACCTTTCTCAAAATGTGTGTATGTGTGTGTGTGTCTATAAATATACTCATATGAAAAATCAACTGTATAGTTCGTCACAAGATGCCACCCTTCAATAAAAATGTGATTTACCTTGTAAACTTGATTCCCAGCATAAAGTTGTCATCAGTATTTTTCCCAACAAAAAGAGCTTGATAATCAGCTGGCTTCGAAGACTTGTTTCCCATATTTTCTTCATCATCTTGAACTCCAAACTCATCAACAAAACGGTCAATGTGATCCACATTAACCTGAATAATAAATACAAGCTTAGCATATGATCAATAGATCAAAATAGAAATTTCGAACAAATCAGCATTAATAACATTTGAAAAAAAAGACACTTGATTAATAAGCTGGGCCAAGAATGAAGTACAGTGTAGAGATTCGAATCTCATCACGAGAAAATAAAATAGAAAAATGTTTAGGTGACAATCAGAACATGAAGATGAATGATGATAAGTTCCACTGTGTACACCACACCTTGAACCCTAGAAACAACCCTGATCCCTCTATTTATGGCCCACCAAATTTTAGGATGGAGAATCTAGACTCCTAAGCAAGATAAACATAGAAAACCAGTGCTTGTTAAATGAATCAGAAGACTGTAAATCCTATACACATCCATCAAATCAATGCAAATTGAGCACAATAGATTTCAAATAGAATTTTTAGAAATTCCTCGAACAAGGACAAGATATAGTCATACTTAATATTAGTTATTGCCTGAATTGCACTCAAAGATACACTTGCAAATATGGAAGCAAAGAAGTATACCTTGTAAGCTTGAGGAGTCAATTCTATGAGCCGCTTAACAATTCGATGTGCAATGTGTCTCATTGGTAATAGGATAAGCACCTGAGACCATAAATTTCTACCACGTAAACAGAGAGATACCATGACTTGAGAAAGCATAGCGGTACAAAACAAAATCAGAGGTTGAAATTCAAAGCATTAACTTCTAAAGGAACATATCTCAAAGTCAACCAGGTAAATGCATATAGTTTCTAATCCTTTTAAACAAAGAATTGAAAATCTGGCAATGGAAACACATTCAGTTTAATCTCACAATAAGGAAACTTCACAAACTCATTAATTTAACAAAGTAGGTAGGGATAAGTCCTCAACAAATAAACATGGTCACAAAAATGCCAGCTCAGTTACCATAAGAGTTTAGTTTAGATTTGGACCACATGAAAACAGAAAGCAGCAAGTGAAGAGAAGATGATCTTAAATATATGAAATGACTCTTCAACAGGAGTATCTTTGGACAAATTCAGTGCTATCATCAAGTGTACTCAGCAGTAGTAAGCAGATACATAGAAACAAGAGACTACCTTTGGACGTGTAAAACCATGATCAAGGAAATTATCATCAGCAATAAATTCATCTTTGGAACTTTCCTTATGCTTGACCACTTTGGAATCATTCTTTTTTACAAGATCTCTTGTTCTGAAAATATGATTCAGCTGCATGATATTTTGTATTTATTCAGTATAAGAAACCACAATTATAAGACAAGAACTATCTCAGGAACAAGAGCAATGACACGCACTGAATGCATTAGGTAAGCATCCATGAAACTCGAGTCTTCTTCCAAGCCTTTGTGATAAAACGGCTTCTTGTTAGAGTGTAGTATATCTCTATAACTGCTGCCTATTAAAACAGGATTCCATATTATCAACAAAATAAAAATTGTAGGAAACCTAATTAACATACATATGTCATAAATTCTCCAATCGTGATGCAAAGATGAAAAGAAATGGGCAAATGCTTCAGAATTAGTTACAGGATTTCAGGAAGCGAACAGAGATGATGTCGCAACCACATTAGCAAAATATCAAATTTTTAGGTCATCCTCATACGAATCAAGCAAGTTTTGCCGCCAATACCAGGCAAGGAACTTGTTGCTCCCCCACCAGCATCACATAAATATTTTCTTCTTCATCACCAATGCGAAATAAGAGATGTTCTCAATCAAATATTCTTCTATTAACACAGCATCCATATGGACAAGTAAAGAATTTAAACACAAAAAAATAACTTCATCTCTGCCTTTCAAGTACATTAGAGTGACAAAACTTTTAGGCATATGTTGTCAAATCATTGGTCTGGAGCAGATTCCTTTAATTGTAGTATACAGGTTTCTTCAGTCAGATTCTAAAGAAGACAATATTATGTACTGTCTTTCTAACAAATGAATGAACAGAACTGAATAACAGTATGTGTCTATGGATATGAGGCTTACAAAGAGAGAAGAAGTATCTCTGCTTAGATGAATGAAATTTTTTTCCTCCTGCCATCTTGTAAATATCTAGCCAGTAATTGTATAAACTTTGCTTGAGACCATAACCAGGATCCATGTGAGATTTCTGCACAAGGAATAACATTTTTTTTCAATTATAAACTCAAAACTAAAAAGTACAGCTTAAATAGAACCAGTTCCGACATGGTGGTAGAATGAGACGTTTAATCAGCTTCCAACCTAGGGTAAGGCCCTAAGTTAAACCACATGCATCTTCCATTTTAATGTAAGAGCTTTTCAGGAATAACCTGAAAATAACAATGTTTTTAACCCCCTTACAGGCTACAGTTTGGAGGTACCACCCTGCCCCCCTGCAAGATCCCGGACCAGATAATCTCTTCATTGATGAGAAGAAAATACTAAAACCTTAATTTTGTTTTTTGGTATCAATTAAAGTGTTTGATGAACATTGACAGCATTTGAAAAGGAAACAAGAGGCTTTGACACAAAAGTAAAGCTTTGTCTCCCAGTATAACATGATTACAAATTTGTGCAGAATCTTGTTTTGCCCATTCCAAATTCTGAATCACTACCACCACTCTTCAAGAGCCAATTACAAATAAAAAAGGAAAACCATTGTTACTGAATAGATAAGTGAAAAAAAGAAAGCACCTCTAGGAAACAATCTCCACTCCCTGTCCATTTGCAATTAGGCATATCAAAAGCAGGTATTTCCCAGCTATATTTCTGTTTTTTGTTTGACAAATTATTTGCTTCTTCTTCTGATAACTTGTAATCCAAGTGGATATGGAAAGGACTGCACATAGAGCACTACAGTAAAATATGAGAACTTATGGAACACAAGAACATAAGTTATCAAAGATGAGTTTCAGTCAGAAATTAAAAATACATCACATGTAATATAAGAAGAATAAATTCAATGCCAAGCAGGCAATTTTCAACATCGGGCAATCAATGCAATTGACAAAGCAGAAAGGAACTTGTTACAAGCTTTCATGTTTTAGTGTGAGCAACATAATCCAATCCAAATTGACAATTAGGGATCCTAGCAATGTTTACTTCATGATGAATTGATCAACTCACAACCAAAGTCTATAACAATGAGTAAATTTTGTCTCTTTTTACCATCTTAACATGCTTTCACCACCTTAATCTCCATAAATTTGTCTCTTTTACTATCTTAAAATATGTTCTACCTTCTGAATCTCCATAACCGTGAGGTTTCTAGGATGTTTAGTTTGTCCCTTTCCCATTTTCACTTGTATGTAAACTCTTTCTTAAGAGTTAAGATACATCTGAATCTTGCATTCACACAAGATGATATCTATCTGAAAGTAAGAATTGGAAGAAAATGGGTAATAAACCACAAAAACAATAAAACCAATGTACAGCACCTTCTCGATATTCCTGTATCCAAAGCAGCTTGCATATCAACTGCCTTATTGCACTCTTGTTCTATGTCAGATGCCTCTGTATCATTTTCCGATTCAGAATTCTCATCAACAATGTTTTTATTGTCAGGCTCTTTCATGTTGCTTTCTATATCATCACTTCTAAGGGAATCATTATCAGTTCCTGCAAGCAGAAAAGAAGTTGCAAAATACAGCAAAAGATTACAGCTAAAAATGTTATGTGGAACTTTATTATGTATAATTCATCATTTTTTTCTCGAGAGTCTACCAACTGAGTCTTCCTTTCATTTTTTTCAAATCCTGAATCCAAAAGAAACTGTTCTCCAATCATAGAGCAAGCTGGTGAACACAATCATTTAATTCATTCACAGGACATTCCTTCACCTAGAGGAACTAAAAAATATGGGTTTGTTGCTCAATTAATTTTCAGTTAAACAATGGGAAAATACAGACATGCAACCCCCTTTCCCAATACCATAATTTCAAAAAGATACAGTATCAAAACTCTTCTGCATATCTGTTTGGGAGTGTTAATCCCATTCAGGGAAAGATCATTAAAGATCAAACTTTTGGAACTGACAACACAAAGATTAGGGAAAGAATGGAAGTTAAATGATTGTTTTCAAAGAAGGGAATCTCTTACAAAGTGATAAGTAACATGTACCATGTTGCACCACTGTGATCTTTTTGTAGACATTTAGAGCATTAAAGGATTCTTGAACAAAATTGAGCGCATTGACAATTCTTCCTCCAATATGAGGATGGGAAAACAAAAAATAGAAGTATACTAAAGATTGCGACAGCTATATTAAAAAATGAAAGCAACAGTAACATTGTCAAATTTGTCAGAAAAAAAGTTAGCATGGTCAAAAGAAGATAAAGATAGGACATCAAACCTGAAAATAGAAACTGAAACTTATAGGTTTTCACAAATAAATTGTATCAAATACAAGAACATTTTTTACCTTCTTCAGTACCTCCATTCTCTGAAGCACTAAGAGATTCTAAATCATCTTCATCATCTTCTGAGCTACTTTTTCCTCCTTCCTCTCTCTGTCTATATTAGAAAAAAAACATGTCAATTGCCAATACATGTCAGATCTCACGTACAAACTTCGCCTTTGTGGACATTTTGATAAGAATTGTTGATAATTAGCAATTGACATTTGATTCCATGAGTCATATATGTGTATAGAACATTCAGACCTTAAAATATTAGCATTATAAAATGTCTGAAGCTGGTCATTTTCAACAGCATGAATAAACATTATGCATAAAAATACACAATAAAAAATCCATAAGTATCAAAATTAGATGTTCAATGTGCATAAGAAAAAAGCAATATATCACACACAAAAGAAGAAAAGTAGCAGCATAACATGTACGATTCAACCAAAAAGGAACAAGGGCAGCATAAAAGAATAGCTGAGAAAGTAAAAGCAATTCCTTTTTTTCTAAAAATAATGGAAAAGGAAAATCAAGAATGATTCACGAAATCATAGCATTTACCGCTTCTTGTAAGCATCAGCAAGAGATACATTGGAAGATTGCAGTGTCATTAGCAAGCTATCATAAATTGATGATTCTTTATACACTGAAACTGCTGAAGGGGCGCCACTAGATTTCTCATCCACCAAATCACCTGTAACAAGCAAATTCAAATATCAACTTTACAAAACTTTTGTAATTGAGTCCACCACTCTCTATGAAGAGACCTATCCCTACATTTAAAATTTTATGTTAAGTTGCATTCCCACAACGGTCGATTAAAACACAACTAAAACATATTGGTAAATTCCAAGATTCACGGAAATAAAACGAATAAGGGAAGGTACACATGCCTGAAGAACTTGGAGATGGGCTACGGGCAATCTCATCTTCAACAAAGCGACCCTTTTTGGCTTGCTTACTCGCCTCAAACTTCTCACACGTTTTGTGCCTCTTCAGTCCTGAATTCCCATATTAGCACTTCTTATAGTTCATCAAAAAATGAAAGCTTTCCTTTTTATCCATAAATTTACCACTAAAAAGGACAGCAAAAATACAAATTGCCACCCCTGTATCTACAGAAAACCATTGAACTATACTTGGGTAACGGCTATAAAGTTGAGATTTTTAAAAAGCAGTCCCAATGTATCAACAATACTGCAGCTTCTTGTCCAGAAACCAAAAGACCCCAGAAGACTAAATAAAAAATAAAAGGGTAGAAAACTAGGGAGAAAACAATGAGTACCAGGGAAAGACGCTTGATTCCGAGAGAAGGAGCTTCTTTTCCCATCAGTCTTCCTTTTCCTATAATGCATTCTCTACAATCGACTGTACTGAATTTGAGCGAATACGAGTTGAGCAACTCTCTACAAGGAGGTCTGCTCTTGCCCTTCGTTTTAACTGCTGTAATAGGAATGGACGTGGACCGAGCAAGGGTTTTGACTTTTGGAAGCGTTAGGGGTTTTACGGATTTAAAAGAGTTTCAACGGGACCCCGATGTTTGTTTATTTTAAATTGTGAATAAATTAATGAATTAATTTATTAAAATTAAATTCATGTTAGGATTAGGTTTTTAATTATTATGATTCTGATTTAAACTGGTATGACAAAAAATTTAAGTTTAAAAGGTTCAAATGATATTTAAATTATTATAAAATTTAGTTAAATATTGAATAAAA
>JANIHY010000208.1:8145636-8156467 GCA_027479065.1 Erythroxylum brevipes
TTCATTAGGAAGATGAAGGAAGAGATCAGGATTGAAGCTCAGCAGCAACTCATAGCTGTCTGAAGTTAACAACTACTTAGCTTCTGTTGTTGAATTTGTGACCTTTCGCTTTCGTTTTTTATTAAGAAATGGAAGGTCAAGTTTATGTTGTTTCTCTTCTTCACATGCAAATGCAGTAGAATCCTGATTTCTCTGTGAAGTACCAGTAATATTAATTCAAATACCTTCTTCACAATTTTATTATATTTAATTAATTTTATATGTACTTTAATTATAGGTAAAAATAGAAATCAAAGATATTTCAACATAAATAAATAATTCATTCAATTACTGAAATATTTTGGAGTTGTAATAATGAGTAATTGCAAGTAAGTCGTGATAGTACGGAGTTTGAAAAGGAAGGTCAAATGGTCGGTTGTCCAACTAACATGGGGTCATAGGAAATTAATTTTCTGGTCAGCAACTCTCTTCCAACTACGTGGAAAATAAATCCTATTATTACAGTTTATTTTATTATATATTTAATTTAATAAAAAATATATTTTATTAAAGATTAAATAAAATTAAAAATTTGAAATATAATTATAAGATCATTTATGCTAAAATATCAACAACAGGAATTAAAAGTTATTTAATCTCATATAATATGGTCAAGTAATTTGACGTAAGTAATGTATCATCTACATGTAGTAACAGGAAAAAAACTTTGTTTCTCCTGACCTCTTAGTACAAGCATCTTTTTAACTTTATTTTTCATGAAATCGAAAGAGGCCAAACTTTATCAAATGTAAGGTATCACTTTTGGAGTTTTGATATAAACTACCAATTGATCTGCTTAACGTGCAAACCATGTCAGTTCCATCTGGATCCTGAAATCTTTCAGGTTGTACCACATAAATCATTTCATAAAGGTCTTCATTCATAAAAGCAATTTTGGCAGTCATCTGATGTAACTCTATATTATCATGAGCTGTAATTATCTTAATCACTCAAATTGTATCGTACGAAGATATGAGATAAGTGGTAACATTAAAGTCAATCTTTTTCTCTGAGTAAACCATCAGGTAACTTAGTGAGCCTATAAACCACTAAACTTTATTCTAAAAATCTTACTATGCTTTATGAATTGCATCTCGTCATTCATTGCATCCCACCACATTTCCACATTGGGTCCAAAAATAACTTATGTAAAAGTCAATAGATATGTAACATGCCTAATAGCATAGTCATGTTCACCTGATAGACTATGAAATCAAATGGGATAACAGGTCATCTCACTCTGATAGATTTACTTAACTGCATTAGATCTTGCACTCCTGGGAACTACTGTGTGTAAAGGTATGGGTTCTTGTTTCTATACAGTCACAGTACAAGAACCTGAATCTAACTGTATGAGTGATGGATATATAATAATTGTAGTATCCACCCTGTTAACATTCGAATGGTCAAAGAGCCCACCATTATCATAGACATCGTATTCCATAAACATAGCTGTTTATGATTCCATTATTCCAGTCCCTCCTTCTTTACAGTAAAATCTGTAACTTTAACGAGGTCAAGATATCTTACTAAATAGCAATGAGCACAACAAGTATGCAATTTATTTTTATAATGATTATATTACCTTAATAGGACAGCCTCATGCACGAATGTGTGCAAAACTAAGTTTCCACAATTTTAAATAATTAGGTAGATTAGTCTTATTCTGCATTAACTTCTTCAAGTCCTTTAGGGTGTAGTTATGCCTTTCGGTGACACACAAATTTGCTTAGAACTACCCAACATAGTAAATTAAGTCACTATTCTAACTGATTCCTATATATTTGGCAAGCTGACTTTTTCAAGTCCTGAAACACCATGTTTTCTATGATACTCTCCTTTACAGTCAAATTTGACTATCTTGATAAATTTTCTCAATTGGTTCTCAACCTTCAGTCTTTAAGCAAGAACACATAATTGTAAAAGGAATAATTATCAACAAATGATAGAATACATTTAGAATTGCACAATGCAACTGTATAAGGTCTACTGATATCTTTTTGTATCAGTAGACCTTAATGATCTCAATCTTTTATTTTAGACCTTATACTCCTGGCTTCTTTATGTCATACGGACTTTTACTAGCACTGTATTGACCAGTATTAGTATATGGAGAAGATTTAGTCTTTCTACCTTTGATCTTAACGAGTTTCATCTTTGTTTTCCCTTTAGTTGCTTTGAAGGTTGTAACAATAGCAAACTTGAGTTTTTCCTCCTCAACAACGTAATAAGCAACCAAAGCATTGAAGTCCCATTCTTCATCATGTGAATAATATGTCATCACTAGATTACTAAACTCTGGAGGGAGTGTATTCAGAGTCTGGTGAACTATAAAAATATTAGAAAGAGGAATGTTCAACATCTTCAGTCTACTGTGAAGAAGAAGAATAATCATTCTCGATTTGTACTTGATCACTCCCTTTTCTCCATATATCTCATGGAGAATAATTCTTTCATCAGAGCATTTGTCTCAACATTAGGTAAGACTGTGTACCTATGGGAGATATCACCAAGAAACTCCTTCATTATGTCTGTGTCCGAAAGTCCACTAAGCATATGGTCAACAATTATGGATATATTAATGGTCATGCGACATAATCTGTTAGACCGATCTCATGCTTCATAGGCTGCTTTATGAACTCTTGAGGTCATGGATGTAGATAGAGATGGCCTATTCGTCTGTATGACCATATCAACCTCAGTTATCTCCATAGCATTCAATAAATCCTCTGTCCATTTCTTCATATTGAAACCGGTAGTGATATTGATTTTATTGACCAAAAAGCTGACTGTAAAATGACATTGATTAGATCATCACAAATATAGGATAACAACGATACTCAAAACCATTAAACAATATCTTGACTGAAAATCCGATCACACATATTATGAAACACTTGTAGGTTGAAAACATAATATATGCAACTAGACCTCCACATAGAAGCGATCAGAGTACAAACCATTAACTCTTATGATATTACCACCTGTGGGCGAATAGATCGTTCAAGCAATGACTTTCCTCTATCCAATGCCTTTATGCACATTTCAAAATCTCATGTAAGGCCAACACCTGTTGACAGAATAATCAAACATGAGACTAGAGACATCTCCTAACGTGTAAGCAGAACAATTCAAAATGCTAACTCGAAAGGCCATTGTAGTAACTACATCCTCATCAACACTCAAAAAGTTCACAAACACAAGAGATACATCTTTATATTATTCTCACATTTTTATAAGCATATGGTATGTGATAATGTGACATCAATAAATGCAAAAACTCGAATGTACAATCTCATTGTGACACACTCGTGTTGAAGACATTCTTTCAAAACTTCATTTGAGATTTTCTTTTAAAAAAATCTCAATAGAGTGACTATCATGTATCATCGAACACCGAACTGATTAGCTGAGACACGAAAACCTCATCTTAACTTGAAGTATCTCCTTTATATAATGTCCAAAACATGCAAATTCACTTGAAATTGGATTCAAAATACCTTAATCCTTTTTCTAGAGTTAATCTTTAATTTATTACTAATGTAATAAATCCAGAAAATGAAAATTCAATTTATAAATATTTTTTGTATTTTTTAATTACTATAGAAATTCCATACGATTGACGTCAGCACTACGTCAACGCATTGTAGCACTGACGTCATCTGCTGACATCATATATGACGTTAGTTGTGCGTCTCCCAGTGACGCACCTCAATAGTGAACGCACGGGCCCACGCGCGTTTATTTGATGGCCCTTGCTTAGCACGCGCCGACATGTAGTGCGACACAATCCACCCATGTGTCAACTCATGTCTAGGCGTACCACCCCTTAGGGCGGTGCTGTGTGCTGTCAGGCGCGTGTAACGCATGCACTCAACTATCTCCGCTGTCCCTACCAAAAAATGACCATTTTTGGCAAGTTTTAGGTCAGTTTTTCGCGCTTTTGAGCTCGTTTTCACCTCTTTTCTCAAGACTAAACATATGTATAATACTTTCATGCAATAAAAAGCAAGAAAAAACTGAGAAACAAAAGTTAAATATCCAAAAACCTTATGTAGAGAAAATTGAAAAATCTTCATTTTTAACCACCTAATCACGTCACCGCTCTGGTACCACGTGTAATACATAATGGTACCTTAGTTACGTATCCTCCCAAATCGACTATGAAAGTGTAAGAAACAAAGAAATGTGGAAGATACCAGATATTGGTATTCGTAACTTCAAACGAACTTTTCGAAGCTGAAACGAGCACGAATCCACCGTCATCTTAACGTGAACTACTCATCGAAACGTGCGTAAGGTCTTTCTACAGTTTTATGAAAACGTAAACTCTCTTAATGAGTCAGAGAATCCTTATGTTTACGATTAATATATGAGCAACTGCAAAATATCTTAACCTTTAAAAATAACTTTCATATCGAGCTTTCCCATCACAAGGTCGATATGGGTCTGGTTTACACTGATTGAGATTCATTTTTCACACGGACTTCGACCCACTGATTTAGATCATTTATTGGGTCACTTTATTATCTTTATCTAGATCAAATTATGTAACTTAACTGATAAGTTATTGAAAAATAAAAACATGCAATTAAATATTGTCAACTTTATGAAAAATAACAAAATTGTCCAACATTTTATCCACCGCTACCACTTGACAGTGGTCATCTTCAACCTGAGTGCAATGCAACCATTGTCCTTCTCCTCGAAGCTAATTGTGAGCTCAAATTAGAGGGTTTAGGTGATTGTTCATCGGTTCCTATTCCTTCCCCATGTGACCACAAAAATTAAAGAAGTTTAGAAATAGGCTATAGCATTTACAAATGAAAAATTATTTAAAAAAAATATAAGTTATGCTTATAAATGTAAATTCCATTATTTAATTCTTATGAAAATATAGTTATATTTAGAATAAAATAAAATAATTTAGTCTTGAAAATATAAATAATAAAAAAAAGCTTACTTAAGAGTAGGGCTCAATTTCAAACACTGATTTGAGAAAGTAAAATGATTTTAGGAGTCAAATGAATGAACAATAATTAAAAAACTTAATTGATTCAGTTGGTTAATTGTAAAAATTTTGAACCTAGCAATTTTTTGGTTCAATTTTAATTTTTCAATTTGATTTACTTTAATAATCTTTGTTGTTAAAAAACAATCAGTTTCTTAAAAGTGCTTATAATTTATTATTTTAAATTATTAAGTTAAAAATGATATTTCTAAATTATATATAAACTCATTTAAACTTAATCCAAATCTAAAAATAGAAATCATGGATTTAACATATTTGTTTTATGAATATAAGCATACTACACGAACATGTGAAATTAAAAAGAGCATAACACAAAGCTATAGGGTACATTAAATATGTTACACCAATCCTCTATGTGTACAAAACTTAGAATCTCATTTTTGATGTAGAACTTCTAAGCCTTTATTGCTTAACCAATTAATTAGTTTGAATCTTTTTTATTTTATATTTACTAATATAGACATAAATTGAACATTTTTAGAAGATCCCCTCTCAATAGGTCACAAAAGGTTATTGATTAAAAAATATTAAATTGATACCACACAGATTACCCTTAATTAAAAGACATACAGGGATAATTTCACGTAAGTGACATTGTTAAACCATACGAATCGAAAAAAGTTCTTCTCACAATGACTCTTAGGCTAGTGGAGCTACACATATTACCCTTAGTCAGAGGGCACACAAGAACAAGTTCAGCAAGGTATATGGCATTGTTAGACTACATAAATTGAGAAAGACTTTTCTCACTATAACTCTTAAATTCGTTGAATATTTCATATTGTTCTAAACGAAAGTTTTGGATGATTTCTTTAATCTTCAGATGATTTGTAGTAAGAAGGCATAATAAAAATAAGAAAGTATTTTAAATAAATAATTTAATAATTTAAAATAAAATAATATACTCGATATAATTCATATTTACATATTTACTCATAATTCATTATCCTCCAAATAACCAAACTTGAATTTAAGATCTTTTAATCACCGGTTAGGGTAATGCCCTCTTTATGATTGCTCCATAATGTTGGAAGTATACCTCTCTGTCACAAGCGTTTTTGTTAGGATATATGTTATTTATCTAAGTAATTAGTTTTGGCATTATTTATTAATTGGACATATAAGATATTAATTGGAGTTTGACTTGAATTCAAAAAGCTATTGGGGATAATCTTCTAGTTGTGATAGAGTTCTATTTCTAATTGATATATATCTTGGCAAGATGTGGTGTGGATTATGTGTGTGTGTGGCCAAAGGGGGCTTTTGAAAGTGCAGATAACATTGTTGTTCTGGTTGCCTGCATGACTATCACGTAAACATAGAGAAATAGTTGATGCAGAGTTGATCCTAGCCTTTGATAAGTTTGTCATACATTCTTTAATCTGGAATGTAGCGTTTTGCTAAGTGGATTGAAGAGCGTCTTGCTATATGGCTGAAGTGATTTTGCGTGAATTTAGTGTTGGCTTTATCAAGGTTGTAGTGGGTTGTGTGAGCACGTGTTGATATGGCAGTATCGTTTTCTGCGAGCTGAGTCTCTTTCATTAAGGGGGTTATTCTTGCATTGTGAAGGTTGTGGCTGAATATTGAATCATTGGATTGTGCGTCAATGGTGTAGTGTGTGCCAACTATTGTTTTAAAATACACAGCTAAAGATATGTTTCTTTTTATGCGTTGGTTTTTTGGCTGGAAGTTTTTTGTGTGACCACGTGAAGATTAAATTACATGAACAACTGAAGTGTATGGTGTGTGTGATTATGTGGGGTGTTGCTTAAGCTACACGGTCAGCTTTGTGAAGTGGCTCTTGGGTGGATTGCTTTTCTATTATTGTTGCCACGACTTCCAGATTTATTTAAGTGGAGTAGAGCTCATCGGGAAGTTGTTCTTTTCTATTTTAAGTGTATTTAGTTTTTTTCTTTATTATTTTAATCACTTGAGTTATTTGTTCATTATTCTTTCGTAAAAAGATTGACTGAGAAAATCCTTTGTTGAGGTTAGTACAAGGCGGTCGTACTATTGAGTGTGAAATTTTTTCACGAGAAGTGAGGTTGAAAGATAGTGTCAGAGTAGGTCGGCTCAGTAAAGCTTTGGGTAAATCTATTGTATTTCGGTTAAAGTTATTAAGCTAGGTGAGGGCCCCGCAAACGTAAGCAAGGTGTGTCGAACTGCGTTACCAAATTTATGGTGTTTTTATTATTTCGGTTTTGCTTTTTTTATTTTGTTGGTGCCAAAAAAGTTTATGGAAAGTTTGCGAAACAATTAACACTTTTGGTTTTTCAATTGGTATCAGAGTAAGGTCACTGATTCAGAACTTGGTAGCAAGTTAGTAAAGATTTTAGTTTCGCAAATATATTCATAAAAGGAGCATCAATCACCAGACCACCACTATTAGATGACTTTAACTATCCTACATGAAAATTAAGGATGAAAGTCTTCATCCAAGCTCAAGATACAAGAGCTTGGCATTTGGTAGTACACGGGTGGACGCATCCGATGATTATTGATAATAAAGGAGAGACAGTTCAAAAAGATCCATCTAAACGGACAAGAGTCGAAGAAGAAAGTTTACTTGGAAATTCACAAGCAATGCATATGATATTTAGTGTTGTCGATGAATGACACTTCTCAATGATATCAACCTGTGAATCAGCTAAAGAAGCATGAGATGCTTTTTAAACTATTCATAAAGGGTCAAAATTTGTTATAGCATCAAAACTACAGATATTAGCTGTGCGGTTTGAAGAACTGAAGATGGATGAGAATGAGACTAATGGGGACTTTCATGAAAGGTTGTGAGATATAGCAAATTAGGCACATCAACTCGGGAAGAAATATTCCAATCTGAAACTAGTTAAGAAGACGTTGAGATCACTACCTCTAAGATTTATTCCGAAAATTGTAGTAATCGAGGAGCTCATGACATTAATGATTTGTCATTAAAGAAGGTAATTGGAATTCTTACAAATTTTGAAATGAATTTGTTGAGGGACAATTGAGAGAAGAAGAAAGGATTAGCATTGTAAGTCGAGATTGGTAAAGTCTTAAATGATCTAAAAGATGAATCCGACGAGAATGAGGAGGTAAAGCTATTAACACGAGAATTCAGTAAGTGACTGAAGAGAATGAAAAAAGACAGATCCAATTTTAGGCAAAAAGGCGAGAGCTCATTGAACAACTTTAAACAAGCCAATATTTAAAAGGGAGAAAGAAAGGTCAAGAGAATTCAATATCATGAGTATCAAGGCTTCGGACATATTCAAACAGAGTGTGCTAATAATATGAAGAAGAGAAGAGGAAAATCCTATATGAGCACTTGGAGTGATAATGAATCCGGAAATGAAGAAGAAGTTGTGAATAGTGATGCATTAATTATTTTGTACAAAAAAAGTCTAGTTTCTTGTTTAACAGTAATCGAGAAGGAAGTAATTGAAGACGAAAAATGAGTAAATCAGAAAATTTTGGAAAAAATGCAAATGATTCAGCTCAAAGCTCAATCTTAGTTTATGACAGTGGTGAAAGTGTCTTAGTTTATGACAGTGGTGAAAGTGGGTTAAGTGGTAAAAAGGAGATCATTTATGAGGCGTAAGAATTAATGTATGAAAAATGGGTGAAAATATATAGAAAGAACGAAAGATTAAAGGAAGAGAATCTCTCTATAAAGAACACCATACAAGAGTTAGAAAAAAATTGATGTTGAGGTCAGATGAGCTTGGTGAAGTTATAATGAAATTGGTAAGTACTAAAAAGGAATTGAGAATGTTGAATGGAGGCACAGAAAAACTAGAAAAGTTAATGAAAGTTGTTAAGGTTATAGGAGATCCTCAAGATATTGGCTATAAGGATGAATGCTCTAAAGTGAATGAGGAGAAAAATAATATGTCCAGATCTGTCTGAGAAGAAGAAACATCGAGAAAGAATCGAAGATTTGTATGGACGTGTCATTTTTGCATAGTCATCGGGCACATAAGGCTGAGATGCTACAAGATATTACAAATGATGTTTGAAAGGGGACAAAACTGGAAATTTAGACACTCTTCATTAAATTTCCAGCAGTATCCCACAAGCTTGGAATAGAAAGGGTTAAGTACAAGTACAAAAACGTAGTGGAGGAAAAATAAGAAAATGTACAGATTCACAGTTAGTTATTGTTTGTAATGTAATTGGTCAAACAGAGGACAAGTCAATTACTTCTGAAGAAGAAACCAATGGCCAAGATAATGTGATGAGGAATAAGCCCAGGCTTGAGATTTTTCGAGGGGCACAGGGACATTGTGCTTTACCTTTTTGAAGTTTTTTTGGAGTTATTAAACAAAAAAAATGAAAATATTTTTTTTTCAGTTCTTTAGTTTCATGTTACTATTGTCGTCCCATTTCTTTAGTAGTTTGTATTGTGACTTCTATTTGGCTCCATGGAAGACTCCTTAGCTCTCTCATCGATATGGATCTTTCTCGAGTATCTCTCAATGTTTTGAATGGTGGTAATTTGTCTTCTTGGTTTGCTTATAATTCTTCCGCTAGCATGATTATACGTTTTGATACTATTTTGTCTCAAGGGGGGACATCAGATTGTTTATGGTAAATGTTCTATTCAGGAGGAGATTTTAGGATATATGTGTGACTATTCGTGGTATTTTTTGGCATCTTTTTATCCCAAGGGGGAGAGATTAAATGGTGTGGATAATTGTGATGTTCTTTGAAACATGATGTTTGATTAAGAGGGAGTTTTTTTTAATCTCATGTGGATAGTGCCTTTGATGGTTATATGTCCAATTATGTTATTTAATGGGAGTTTCATATTTGTGACAAACAATGCCAAAAGGGGGGAGATTGTTAGAACATATGTTATATATCTAAGTAATTAGTTTTGCCATTATTTATTAATTAGATATATAAGATCTTAATTGGAGTTTGACTTGAATTCAAAAAGCTATTGGGGATAATCTTCTAGTTGTGATAAAGTTCTAGATTAGAAGATAAAGTTCTATCTCTAATTGATGTGTATCTTGGCAAGATATAGTGTGGATTATGTGTGTATGTGGCCATAGGGGGCTTTTGAAAGTGTAGATAACGTTGTTATTTTGGTTGCCTGCATGACTATCACGTAAATATAGAGAAGTAGTTGATGCAGAGTTGATCCTAGCCTTTGATAAGTCTGTCATATATTTTTAATTTGGAAGGTAGCATTTTGCTACGTAGACATTAATTAAAGAGCGTCTTGTTATATGGTTGAAGTGATTTTGCGTGGGATTGATGTTGGCTTTATCAAGGTTGTAGTGGGTTGTGTGAGCACGTGTTGATGTGGCAGTATCGTTTTTTGTGAGCTAGATCTCTTTCATTAAGGGAGTTATTCTTGTATTGTGAAAGTTTTGGCTGAATATTGAATCATTGGATTGTGCGTCGGTGGTGTAGTGTGTGCAACTATTGTTTTTGAAATATACAGCTGAAGATATGTTTCTTTTTAGGCGTTGTTTCTTTGGCTGGAAGTTTTTCATGTGACCACGTGAAGATTAAATTACGTGAACAGCTAAAGTGTATGGTGTGTGTGATTTTGTGGGGTATTGTTTAAGCTGCATGTTCAGCTTTGTGAAGTGGTTCTTGTGTGGACTACTTTTTTATTATTGTTGCCATGATTTCCAAATTTATTTATGTGAAGCAAAATTTATCGGGAAGTTGTTCCTTTCTATCTCAGGTGTATTTAGTTTTTGTTTTTTATTATTTTAATCACTTGAGTTATTTGTTCATTATTCTTTCGTTAAAAGATTG